>APFE031331089.1:14787-27031 GCA_000404065.3 Pinus taeda | reverse complement strand
TGATTTGGTGTTGTTATATGACAGCAAGTTCACAAATTTTCTAGGAAAATTTCAAATGTAGTGGTTGGGGATGTATGTTATTAAGAATATCCGAGATGGTGGTGCAATTCAACTCGCAACGCTGAATGGGGATCCATTCCATGGAAAAGTGACTGAAAGTAGGGTGAAGCTGTACATAGGGGATCCTACCCCTACGTAATGACTATATGGCAACAGGGAAGTTTCAGTAATCCAGGCAGTTGCAAGGGATTGCAGGACTATAAACTACGCTGCCTGATGTGATGAAGAATGTGTTAGAAAGACTATGTGATGGATGATAGAGGTGCGATAGGTGAAGTTGCACTGCATGAGCTGCGTCATGGAGGAGGATGTCACGCAGGTGGGTCTAAAAGTAAAATTTGTGGTTACTATTCATGATTTGATGGCCAAAAATCAATTAAGGGGAGTGGATAGGCGCTATTTATGGCGAAAATATTTTGAGATCTGCTACCAAAGATGAATTTATTATCAGAATTTGAGGGGAACGATCGGATTTGAATTCAAAAATCCCTATAAATCTCTCATGTTGGACCACCGAAGAACACTTTGCATTCTAAGAATTTTTCTGGATGATTTGCTATCTAAAGTTTATGAGTTGTCACTTCTGGGAGGATTTCATGGCAAGCCCAAAATTTGTTGCCTTACCTGCGTGGAACCAGAAGGCCATCCTCTAGCAAGTGACTGCCACTAACCCCACCGAAGTCATAAGTTGAGAAGCTATTGTGTCTAACATGTCGGTCCCTGAGAGTTCCAGTATGGAAGCATCAACCCCTATGCCTACCACGCCAAGATCGCCAAGGCCAAAGAAATCCGCTGCAAAAGACAAGTAACCAACTGCAAAAGAGAAGCAACTAGCTGCAAAGTAGAAGCAGAAGAAGTCGATGTCAGTGAGAATGTCACCAAGGAAGAATCCGAAGGTGCGAAAGAAGGAGAGGAAAGACAAACAACCAGAGCAAGTGGTCAATTTAGAAGAGGAGGAATACCAAGGTGTTGAGGAAGTAGATGCTGAAGAGATCGATCTTATCTTAAGGCTGCTCGAGTATATCCCTCTATGGAATCGAAAGAACAAGGTTACCAAAGACCCCGATTCTAGGAAGTTCATGGTATTGACACCCCTTTTTCCTAAACAAGTGGAATTTTAAGGTCATAGGTTAGCATGCATTCTAATACTGAAAATGAAGGACTGGGACCTCGCATACCATGAGAGGTTCCCGCATTTAGAAACCAAAAAATATATGACAAAGATATATTATGAAGAAACGGGGGTTACACAGTTGGATCCCATGAAGTGGGTCATAGGTGTTGCGTAGGTGAGGCTACTGTAGACGCTCTTAATGCCGCACTATCATCGCTCAACTATCAACACGATGTGTGCACGCAAGCTCCTCGCACTGGTGCACCACTAATGTTGGTGATAAGAGCATAATATACGAATAACCACTTCATTTTTTTAATATTATTTAAATAATTTTAATATTATTACACTTTAATGTAATTAACATATATTTTATTAAATATAGTTCTATCTAATATTATTACAATTGATATATTTTAATTAAATTTGTGTTTATATATAATTTTTGTAAATAATTTAAAAATTAATTAATACTAAAATTAATTAATTTAATTAATTAATTTGAAAATATATTTAATATTTTATAATTAAATGTAGTTATTATTAGAAATTTTAATTAAAATTTCTTATTTTTGGCCTACACAATATTATTTCCAGAATTTTGGCAATTTTGACACTTCAACTTTGGAGGTTGATAAGTTGAGTTTTACTTGGCCAAATCAGGCCCAAGATGATTTGTTAGATAGATAAAATCATGGAGAACATTTTATGAAGTAGTTGCATGACTATATTTAGTCATTAAATGAGTATAGAATTTAGTAGAAAATCAAGCTCTGAACTTATAACCAAAATTAATTTTTTGCATTTTCATTTGCTCATAGTTTTTGTTGCCTACAGATCCATTCAAATATGTTCTCTTTGACCAATAAAATATTTATAAGGATCAATGGAAAGCTCAAATTTTATTTTATTTATTATTTAATTGAATTTTATATTGGAGATGTTTTTGTTTTCCAGATTTTGTATTTTTGATTTTAAGTAAATTTTGATTGGTTTTTTGGTAGAAGAGCAGTTGAGGAGACGAGGAAAAGAAGATTTGAATAAATGGAATTGCTCCAACAAGAGAAGAAAAGGAATTTTGACCAATGAAAATTGTTGGAGCAGATTTGTTCTTCAACAACTCTCCATTTTGGAATTCATTTTTGCAATTATAAATAGTGGTTTGCAGATTGGAGAAAGGGGGCCCCTCTCTTCTGCAATTTTGTAATTCCTAAAGCACTATTGTAATAGGGGTTTCATGTTGTAGGTAGAGAGGATCAATCTCAAATATGAGAATCATTGAGTTTTGTATTTTTTCAAATCTGGACTTTGTATTATAGGCAAAGGTTACACTATTGCAATTTTTCCTTTTCATGACACAATGTTTAATTTGAAAGAGATTGTTGGAGGTGAGTTCAAAAAACAAAATACGAGATCAGGTTTCATTAGTTTGTAATTTGAATACTTTTATTTAATTGCAAATTTCATTTTAATGATGGATCTATGTAAAAGTTTCTCATGTTGTGCATTCATGTTTAATATGAGGAAAATTGTCTTTTGAATTAGCTATCTAATTCATAGCACATATATCTATTATTAATTTATCTTTGCTCAAATGTTTAAATTTGATTTTTAAGTAACTATTTACTTAGAAATCTGTCATCAAAAGTCGATTTAATGACTACTGAAATTATGAGAACTTTCTCTTGGTTTTGATATTCAATTATTCATTGTTAAATGATCTGCAAACATATTATGTTTTGGTAATTATAATATCAGATAGTAGAACTATTTCATTAGCTAGATATTCATCATAAACCAGACATGTTAAAATCCCAATCATTTAATTTCATTGATCTTGGTTGGGTTATATTTACATCTTCCTAATTGAGATAGGCTTAGGATTTCTTTCCTTTTGCTTGCATTCTAAGATTAGTTTGCAATTAGATTAATCATTATATTTCTGGAAGTCCTCTTATCAAAGAGGAAAAATTTAGTTGTGGCTTGGTTGAGCCTTAGATCAGCTTAAGGATCACTTTCTTACCTGATATCAGCAAGAGGGCTGATATGATGACTCTTTTCTATTGTTAAGAAAAAGGCATACTTTAAGCCAGTAGAGATAGAGAGAAGGTAACTGGATTTAGTTTAACGAGTTGGAACCACCATTCCAAACGGAAAAGGAGCTGCTTTAAGTTCCCAACTAGGGGATCTCCCTTATAAGGTCGAGACAGACATTTTGAGCCTACAACACGACCTTGGGTTAAAAGTTCATGTAATAAAAGTTAATAAAGGAAAAATAAGACCACGGTCAATGGAAACTTATTCCAAGTTGAATGTTAGGAAAAATATCCTAGTGGGCATCACATGATGTGTTTATGGCTAAAGGAAATTAGCAAAGGCAATGGAAAAGGAGTTGGAAAGGAAAAGAGTCATTAATTGGCATTTATTTTATAAAAAATGAAGGAAATTGAGAGAAAAGGACAGTGAAATTTCACAGGTTGCATGTGAGGAGAAAAATGAAGGAAAATAATGGAAAATGAAGAAATTAGAGGTCTCAATGATAAAAAGGATTTTGAGGATCAGTTCGCTCCTTTTGTTAATTTAGTGTTATAATTTGTCTTAAAGAGGAAAAATCACCAAGAGGAAAAAAAGGTAAGAAAGCAAGGAAAAGAAAGCAAAGAAAAAGCAAGAAGGACAAGGAAAGCAAAGGAAGGCAAGGATCGAGTAGCTTCAACAGGAATACTTGCAGGTAATACGCTGCATGTATGACTTTCTACTTGGTTTTGACATGCATGGTATGTGCATGTTAGTTTTTGACTCTTTGTTTTCATTGGCATGGATTTTTCCTAGATTCGACAGTGGATTTTAGCCTAGCCTTTCCCTTTTTGGATGGCCATGGTGTGATGGGATTGTTCTTGGTTTGAGATTTGGATTTCTGGATGGTTTTGGAATTCGGGGTGAGGTGGTCTCAAGATAATTCCCAAAGGCCTAGGAATCCCCTGATCAGTAATGTCAGGATACACAGTAAAGCCTGAATGTGGAGACAAGAAAATTCCTCAAGGATGATGAAGAAATTCTGAGGCATGCAAGCTCAGTTTGTTTTTGTGATCTCAACATCAGTTTAGGTGTGATTACGGTATGGAGAGGGTGTAGGTGGTTTAACGTATGGATTCCCTTGGTTGTATTTGGATTGGTTTATCCCATGAGATCCCACATTCATGCTTTCAATATGGCACATGGGTGATTTTCTGAAAGAAAGATATGATTCAACCAATCTATGGTCGGGTGGAACGTGAAAGTCCCGAATCTGGTTGGTAATTGTATATGGTTAATAAAAGATAAGTTTCTCTTACTTTTGGTAAGGAAATGTACTGGTTATTATGTGGCTTTAATGGTTGTGTCTTATGGTTATTTATCTGGTTATATGTTGGTTATAAGCATGTTTTTATGACAGATCTCAGTCATGGCTCTTTTCATGTTTTCACTCATAATTGAATAAATAATGAATGCAAGACCTAATTGATGTTATGATAGCTAGTGTGAGAATGTAGAGACCCTTATTTTTAAACCTCAAACAAGTTTTCAGTACCTTATATTCAGAATTTCATTCATGACCTGTAGGTGGCTTATCTATCAAGTGTTTGACAAAATGACAATCTTGATTAGGGATGGTCAGGTCAAGTCCTGGTTCCAATTTTGGGTTACAAGTATTACCTTGGTGTCTTTTATGAGTTATGGAAGTTTTTTATCTTACTGGACAGAGGCTAAGCCCTAGCCCTGGAAAGTAGCCTTAATTCTCACAGTCGTTAGCACAACACTCGCAGAAAAAGACTATAGTTGCATTGATGTAGGCCTATGGGAGTGATTGGGAACCAAAAGTCACATGGAGGCCTTGGCAAGGGAGAGACTGTGGCTCTAGGTCAAGTAAAAGGTGAGTTGTCTTATAGATTGGACCCCTGGAGGGGTTAGGTTACTCCTAGGGGTCATGTGGCACCTTAGGGGGGTCAGTAAGGTCTAGTTATGTTGACTCCATTTCCTTAAGGTCATCTAGGGGGTTTAGTCATATCATAGTAGCCTGTCATCTCATTTTTACCCTGGGTAAGCAAGAGAAAGTGTGTAGATGTGAGAGGAGACAATGTTACAATATTCTAAATACTTTAGAATTTTCACAATATCCAACAAACGTACCTTTCTTCTGTGGCTTCCATCTTGTTTCTTTTTTCCTTCGACACATATAAATATACGGGGCAACAAAAGATACGAAGATGGTCAACATTATGCTTGACACCTATGACTACTTCTTCAAGGGTCTTATTGTTTAATGCTTGATGATACACTCTATTTTGAACATATACGACAAATTTGTTGCTTCTCCACTAAGGAACTTTGGCAACTTTTGATCATGGAGCATGGCACGAGAACATTCTACAATGGACTTATTATTTCTTTCAACTACTCCATTTTGTTCGAGATTATAAAGCACAATCGTCTTTTTCTTGATACCTTCTTGCAAAAATTGGTGAACTCATTTGAAATGTATTCTCCACCATTGTTATACCTGAAGATCTTAATTTTCTTCCATGTTTGATTTTCAACAAAAAATTTGAACTCCTTGAACATTTAGTTGGCTTCATCCATGTGCTTAAAATTCTATATCCATATCTTTCTTGAGAAGTCATCAATGAAGGTGATGTAGTAGATATGGTCACTAATAGAATGTATGGGCATCATATCAAATTTGTCAAACTGAATGAGTTGGAGGATGTCTTTTGTCTTTTTCTTGCTAGAGGGGAATGATCCCCTTATCTTCTTTCCACTAGCACAACCTGGACATACTGCATCATGTTGGACTTGAACATAGGGAATATCAAAGACAAATTTCCTCAATTTCGAAAGAGCATCATAAGGTAGATGGGCCAATCTTTGGTTCCATAGGTCACTTAGATGATTAGTATCATGAACCAATGCTAGAAGAGGTCTACTAGTGACTCTATAGAGTCATTCAATTCTCGATCCCATGTAAATGCATCTCTCATAGGGGGATCCAACAAGCCAAGTAAGAAACTTTCCCTTGATGAAGGAAAACCTCATCCCTTTATTTTCCAAAGAAGATATTAAGACCAAATTATTCTTCAATCCTGACACATACATCACATCATGGAGCAAAATAGATTCCCTGAAATCTAAAAGAAATTTGACGGATCTAAAGCCTTTAATGGGATGAGTGGAGTTGTCTCCAAGAATAATTTTCAAATTTGACTCCCACTATCAATGATGGGTGGCCCCACTCTCAATCAACCAAATATCCCACAAATCTGGAGGAGAGGAACTAGTGAAAGCAAAAATAAGAATATATTTAGATTGATTGGCAACATTACTTTCATACCTGGAGTATCTTGACTTCTTTTGAGGACAATGATCTTCTTCATGATCACTTGGAGTATCTCTTCTTCTTCTTTCATCTCTTCCATTACGATTATTCTTTGGTCTTCTCTTCTTATTTGATCATTAAACCTATTATTGTTGCTTCTAGTGTTGTAGCATGGACCATTGTTCTTCTTGGGGCACTCTCGAGCATAATGACCTTTCTTGTGACAATTGTATCATTCAATGTTTGATGATTCTATATTATTCCTTTTTTTGGATTTAGCGGAGGAGGCTTCCTTGAATTTGATGGACATCCTTCTGTAATCCCCCCCAATAATAATAAAATAATAAATAATAAAGTAGAGTTCTAAATAAATATATATAAAACTAAACTATAAAAATACTAAGAATAAGTAAAGTTAACAAAAAGTAAAAATGAATAAAACAAGAAAGAGTTAAATCAAGAGAAATATTAAATTAAGTAAAACTTAAAATAAAGAAATAAAAATTGGCATGTTGACACATGGAATGTGTGCACACGGATCTCTTTCCATTTTTTGGTCTATTTAATGGGCGATGAGGAAGATGAGATTATTCCATTCTTCATTCATTCTCTTGAGAGAAAAGTGTTATGAAACAAAGAATTCCCTACAGTAGTACGTTGATTGAGGGCTCAGGGGTGGCCAACTTTAGAAAGACTATGTGTAGTTTAGTCTACGGTTGGGAGGAGAGTCATCCCCAAAAACTTTGTCATGGTTAGAAAAATTCAAATAACATTCAACTCCAAAACCACAAGTAAGGAATATCGTTGATACATGTAAGTAACCCCTATTTGTGTTTTTTGAAAATTCTATGTTAAATAGTTGAATAATTGGGTGTTGATTATTAATCATATAAATTGATGTAATGATTTGTATATTTTAAATCATGGTTGTTACATATGGTATAAGAGCTTAGGCTCAACCCTTAGGGCTTATGGGCATTAAAACTTCAATTATCTCCATAATTTCCAATTACTGCTTCCATAAGAGAGTGCGAATGCTCCCTCGAGATTTATTGTCTATCGTCGGCTTCAAAATTCTTCAACTACTTAAAAATTTCTATGTGACCTCTAGGTACAAGTTTTAAAGAAATATATATATATATACCCGAGTTCAATAATTTTTCTACTAATAACAAAGAGGAATTTAGTAAAAAGTGACTAAAAAATAAATACAATTTTAAAACTTTTTTTCAATAGATGCATTCCAAATATATTATATATATATATAATATATATATATATAATATATATTATAAATAAAATAATTGTTATATGAAACACTAAATATAATATATTTATTTAGAAAATAGATAATTTTTTATTTGGATTATTAAATTTAGGTTTTTATTAAGTAGTGTCTAAATAAATTTAGACTAGAAGTTGCATGTTGGAAATGATAATGCTAATAGACTTCTAAATCTTACACGAGTTTTTTTTCCAATAAATTAGTATTGACTTTTATTCTTAATAATGTTATTCTTTTGGTGCAAATTATTAAAATAAATATATTAAATATATTGAAATAGTAGAGCAACCGTCTCTTAAAAACAATAACAACATACACAGAATTAAATTAGTTGTCTTACTATAAAAATAAAAATATTTTTAAATTTTATTATTATTATTTATTTAATTAAAAATTATATATATATATATATATATATATATATTGGCCATAAATAACTTAAAAGTTATTTGATTGTTATTTCAAATTTATGATTTATTTTTGAATTAAAAAATTATTTTAGAAACAACAAAAATAAAATCTAATTATAATAATTAAATATATATTCTAAATTGTAAACCTAATTATAAATAATTAAAATTACATCTCAAACTGGAAACCAAAACCCAAAAGTTAAAGAGAAGTTCTAGTTAATTTGATATGACATACATAATTATTAATAATATAAAAGTTATGTATCTCTAAAAATAGAGATCTAAAAATAGTTAAAATTAATATTGTTCCTATTTTTAGATAAACAAGAGTTTGCATACACTGTTACACTAGTATGTTTTTCTAAGATTCCAAGCATCATTTTTTAAAGTATTTATTTGATATTTTAATTCGGCTCAATAGCTTTAATAATCTAAGTGAGATTTTAGTATTGGAGGGTTTTTCATGCTTCACCCCAGGTGCACACACACACACACACACACACACACACACACACACACACATATATATAATATGAGTAAAATCATGGGCCTATTATAAGATGTGATTTATTTTGGTTAATAAAGTATAAAAATAAAATTATTTTTAAATGAAAATGATTATAAATAAGAGAAAGGTAGTGGTGATAGAGGTTAATATTAAATATTAATTATAATTAAATTCTGTAAGTGTTTTTCTTTATGAATTTAATTGTTGGACACCTAATCCTAAATGGGTTAGTGTGGAAGCTAAAGAGACTAAGCAGTCCAAGGGACCTTGGGATGTGAATCCCAACAGTCACCTCATGTACTATAAATGTGTATCATTTGTGAATAAAAAATGGTAATGCATGCTTTATCTTTACTATTTGTTCTCGCTCACCATGTGTGTTTAACATGGTATCAGAGCGGGCGATATCCTGCCCTGTTGATATTTGAACCATTTGTTTTATGGTTTCTGCCATTACTTATGAATATTTTCACAACTAGAATTTAGCTGCCACCTCTTGCATATACCTGCGCTGCTCCTCCATATTCCTTTATCTGCGTTCTGTCTGCCTGAACTGCGCTGCCTCTTTCCTGACATAATGCCTCAGTCCACTGTCCTCTGTCCGTTCAGCACTGCTCTGCTCTCTGTCCACTGCTTTCTGCCTGAACGTTTGATGAGGCTGCGTATTGAACGCTGGCCTGCCATGGTATGTGAACGTTGAAACCCTTCATTTTCGCTGAATGCATCTTTGTTGTATGCACAATGGTCTGCTATGCGTTGGTGTGCTATGCGTATGGTTGAACAGCCTTGAAACTTTGTTGGTGAGCTGCCTCGTTTCTTTGGAGCCGAGTCATATCGACGACCTCGGCCTCACTGTCAGACGAAGAGGAGGACGAGTCTTCACAACGGCCTTTTCTTTTCCTCTGCTTTTCAGCTAATTTCAGAGCCTTTTTCTGGGATTTGAATTGCCGCTTCCTCTACTTGCGCTCCGCTTTGGCCTGTCCTAATTGCCTCATCATCGCATTCACAGTGTCCGAGATAATTTCTACTCTGACTTGCTCTGTAAGGGATGCACTCGCATCTGCTGGGGTCATAGCCAAAGCAGGAACATCTTTCGATATAAATTCCAATAGATTCAGGCTCCTCTTATCTGTTAGAGGTCGATCATTCAGAGGCGAAAGATGCTTCGATTTCAGCTTCTCTGATTTATTTTTCTTCCCACAATATGGTTTAACCATTCCACTGTAATATTGGAGGTGACTCTCAGCGGAAAACGAAAATCGGGAAGAAATTTGTTGATTTGAGGATACAGAAAGCTGACTCCAGCCAACTGCGACATTGTTTCTCAAACAACTCGCTATTGCCCCGAATTTGGCTTCTTCGTTTCTTTTTTTTCTTACAGGACGATATAGAATCTAGGGCTCTCTCCCGAACCTGTTCTGTAATCATGGACGCCAGCAAGAAGTTGCGAGGTCGAAGGACGGGCTCAATTTGTGGTTTGAAGATGTCCAAATGATCTTTTATTGCAGAAATTCACTTCTAGTTTTACCGAATTCATCGAAAGTCGGAATTATTCAACACAAGAAGGTCCCGCCGTTCGTAGTAGAGACCGGGTAGCTCTGATATTGACAACCGATGGCAAAGATCTTTCAGTACCTTCTTGCTTGTATTAAATGGCAGTGCATGCGGATTCCGGACAGTTAAGAAATTACACAGAGAGCTTCCATCGTTTGTGCGCGTATATTGGACGGTGAAATTGTATTGGGTATTTGGCCTCCCTGCTCCATCCACGAGGAGAAACCTAGAAAAGAATCCGTGTGGATTATATGCTTTGTGGGATCTTTAAAAACTCTGTAAAAGTGATTGCAGAGATTGCCTATTTTTTTCGTGCTTGTAAGAAACAGTAAACGAACTGAATTTTCTGCTTCCTTTCCGTAATGCTGTAAGAAATCCACCGATTTGACCTGTAGCTTTATTTCGGAAAAAAATTGCAAGGAACATTGAGATTATAGCGTGCTTTCTAGAGGCTTTATAGGATAAGACAGGACTGGTTGCTGTTTTGTGCATCTCGCGGATATCCTATTCGCTGCCATGGTTAAAATAGGGAAAGACTAACTATAGGAGTCTTCCAGAAAACTGGTAAAAAAATAAATCTCATAGATTGCTTATTCTACTATCTTTAAAGGAAACCCGCAAATTTGCTAGTAGTATTTTACATGAAGAAAACCGGTGGATCACTGTCTCTGTTCCAAACATACTGCCAAACATTATTGGATTGAGTAGTGTTTAATTTTACTTCGGCATCAAGTTAGACGTCCAGATTGTATTGAGTTTGGAAATGGCATGAAGATTGTTGAATTGAGCACTATCACTACTTCTGCTTTTATTTCAGTGCTTTCTCAGCTTACTGTAATAAATGAGACAGCAAACATGGTATCTCAAATATTGAAGTGGACTATTGTTTTCTTTGAAGAGAGTGGCAAGTTCAGAGAACACTGATTCATACCCCAGTCAAGGCATATGAGCATTCAAGCCCTGTCCATGACAGTGTTATAATTATTGAAGTTTTGATAACCATCATTTCTGATTTGAAAGTGAAGGAGAACTTGAAGGATCCAAGCAAGTTTGCAGTTGCTGGTGCCCCAGTTGTGGTATTAAAACTCATTATAGTCTCTGTCTACATATATATGCATTGATTCCCTGATTCATTTGCTGCACATTTATACAAGATATTGCCGTGTACTGTACGTGGATATTACTTTTCTGCATTAAGTAATAATTGTGATCAGTTTTTAAGTGACATTGAAGAAAAATGGCCAGAATCAGTGAAGTATTAGAGTTAATGAAAACTCTTATACAATCTATTGTTGATGACACATTACAAATCAGCAAAGGATCTCTTTCAGAAATTTAGACATGTCTACAAAATGCACAAGAAAAGATAGATTTTTTACAACTTGAATCACAGCTACAGCAAGAAGAGCTACATCAAAATAGACATCATTCTGAACCTGTTTTTGTTCAGAACAATGAGACAACCACCCATCAGCAGCAAGTCAATAATGTTACCTTCATTCAAATAAAGCAACAGTTGTACATGCAGATGCAGAAACTCAGTCTGCACTTCCCAAGCCCATCATCAGACCTTGGGAACAGCTTGTCCACAACAAGCACAAAATTGGTCTTGGATATGACAAGGACTTGTCCTTTCATATTCAAGACTATGCCAAGCCCATTTAGTTTCAGAGTGCTGGATTCATTCATGACAGTTCATCTGCTCCTCATGACAGTTCACCTCCAGGTGTTCCAGACTCTGCTCCTCTTCCACAATAACAACAACAACAGATCGTGAAATGCCAACACTGTGATCGAGTTGGCCATCTGAAAGATCATTGTTTTGATCTTCATCCATGTAAGAACTGTCATAAAACTAGTCATTCTTCAAACAGATGCTTCAGCAACAAACGTCCTGCAAGAACAAAGATTCATCTTGGATGGATCGCTTCTTGGAAATGGGCATCAACAACCAAGAAGA
>APFE031331089.1:0-14662 GCA_000404065.3 Pinus taeda | reverse complement strand
AGAAGACTCCAGCTTCTTGCCAGTTTTGGAAGAGTTCCAGGGATTGCATTAAGCATTCCAGAGTTGTTGGTCATCCTTAAACCATCACAGGTTGATACTTCCCTTTTCAGGTTGAAGTTTTACCTTTTATGCGGGGTGAGACCTCCCTTTTATGGTTGAAGGTTTCCCTCTTTAAAACAATAGGATCACTTCCTCTAGCAGAAGACTTCAGCTTCTTGCCAGTTTTTGAAGAGTTCCGGGAACTGCACTAAGCGTTCCAGTGTTGGTGGTCATCCTTAAACCACCGCCCTTTATACCAACATTTCAGAGAGCACATTCAGCCTAGTGCTGCCATGCATATTTGCACATTTTGTATTACAACTCTCTTCTTGGACCCATACATAACCCTTCGGATTAAGGGGGGGAATGTTGGACACCTAATCCTAAATGGGTTAGTGTGGAAGCTAAAGAGACTAAGCAGTCCAAGGGACCTTGGGATGTGAATCCCAACGGTCACCTCATGTACTATAAATGTGTATCATTTGTGAATAAAAAATTGTAATGCATGCTTTATCTTTACTATTTGTTCTCGCTCACCATGTGTGTTTAACATTAATTATGTTTTGTCTAAGCCATTATATATGGGAGAAATTATAAAAATGATTTTATATTTTATTTTGAGAGAATATTCTAAATCATAAATTACACAATTATTATGTTTATTTATGTCAGAATAGTGTATAGCTTAAGTTCATAGGATGAATTTCTTATTCCTATTAAACGAAAAAAAATATAGTTAAGTTGGCTTAGTAATTAAACTAATTAGATTTAACGAAGGTTATTGAATGATATTTAAAAAATCACATCATGAGAGAGTACCTGTAGATATCGCATTAATTAGATGTCAACTTCTATTTATTATATTCTTAATATATGAAAATATCTAATGTTGAGCTAATAAGAAATTGGAAATGTAAAAGAATTTATTGGAATCTCATGAAAATTAATAATTTAATATATATATATATATATATATATATATATATATATATATATATATTTTTTTTTTTCTGGGCAAATGCTAAACTATTTATATTAAGAAAATGAAAAAAATATATACAAGAGGTCGAAACCTCTGAGAGCGTATGAACAGCTCTCTATCAAGTTTTTCCAACCAAAATTTGTGATTACAGGCCTTGACATAATGCCTATTCTCACAATTACACTTCCAGTTTACAGATTTAGACATAATGACATGGACTTTAACAAAATGCATAAACATAAACCGACTAAACAAAGCATAGATGCCTGTTAGTAGAGGGACGCTGGATTGAGGACACGCGTCGAAGATTCTTCAAGCTTCCCGGACTGAGCACAGGTGGCTCACGTAACCAAAAAAACCAAAGACAAGCTGAGCATAGGTGGCATGCACGACGCTTCCCGGACGGAGCACAGGTGGCACACGTAACCAAGACCATAGACAGGCTGAGCGCAGGTGGTCATCGAAACAAAACCAAAGACAAAAAATGTTGGAGAAGTACCTTAATCCTTCCCCTCCTTGGCTGTCGCCTGGTCCTCTGCTTCCTTCTGCTTTGCAGCTTGCTGCTCTGCCTCCCATTCAGCTTCCTCCCTTTCTGGATCAGGCACACACTCTATTTCCATACCAGCCGGTATGTCCTCCAGCCTCAGAATTCCTGGAGGGAGAATAGGATACAAGCGACTTCCAAAGAAGCGTGCAGGCTTCTTGTCATCATCAGGCATCTTCTGAGTTTGGGAATCCGTCGCCTGAAGCTGAACCGAACTGGTAATTTCCATATCCATAAGGCTACAGATTTCACGAAGGGCTTCATGCTGCTCCTTAGAATGCGCTCCTGTACTTTCCTCTTCGAGCTTGCTCTGAGAGGAGGGTAGGTAGGAGCTTTCCTCCTGGCTTCCACTCTGAGAGGAATTGTTGGAGTTTGGCTTCTGCTCCTCAGAAATCCCTTTTCCCTTACCTTCTTCTCCTTCTTCCTCCGTAAAAACCACAGTAATTAATGTAGAAACTATAGGCTTGTTGGTGCGACAGAAGTATTTGAACTTTACTGTCTGAACCGAGTTACTAATATCTGAGTCGGAATCGTCAGAACCAGTAGAGCTGGGCGAAGCATAAGCCAACGGGGAGACCCGTCGCGGGCTATGAACGCCTCTGCCACCAGGGTTCCCCCTCTGACCATGATTCCTACCTCGACGCGGTGAAGCATGTCCTCTAAGAGGCATCCTGAACCTGTAAAATTGTAACAGGGTTTTCTTTTCTCGCCTTTCCGTGATAAATTGTAACCGTGGGGACCAAATCTCACACTGCTCTCTGCCTCTGAAGCAACTCTTCTTCACACTTACACCCTCCTTCTCTGTCCACAAACCCACATTATCTTGCAGAACAGAGCTGAAATTCTTTGCCTGTTCAGACAGGCCTGTCAAACTGAACTCTCCGCGCCCAGACATTCTGGCTGCCTCTGTCTTAATTCCTTGGTAGCTCGGGCGATAGGAATGGCATTGAATGCCATTGAATGCGTGTTTAATGGATTTCATTAATCGCAGGTCAAGTTGCCTTCGCACCGAATACTCCTCGTGGCGGTCACATGGCTAGCTTCTATCAACGTGTCACCCGCATCCGGGTAATAATTAATATTTTTTTGACGTTTATGTAAAAATGAATTATATTTAGAGAATTGTGAATGATTATGAAATTACCATTGAATGACTATTTTATAATTTTCTTCCTATAAATTTTTTGAATGCTTATAGGTTGTCTTATTATATGGTCCCATTGTGCTATTTTGTGTAAGTGTGAAATTTTCTATGCAATGTTGTATCAGATAAATGTAACATTGGAAGTGATGTGGAATTTAAACTTGGTTCACTACAAGGGATATCATGGCTCCTAAGCATCGAAGACAAACCCAAGTCACCCGTGAGGTGGAAACCGAACCTCCCACCACTACAGACTACAGAGATTGAAACCCAAACTAAGAAATCTATATTACATTCCCTTGGGGAAATGACAAATATCTTTAAGGATTGGGTCACAAGCCAAGGTCAAGGTCAAAAAATGATCAAGGTCAAGTAGGGGACTTGGAACAAAAATGGAGACAAGACTTAAATTCTGTAACAACCCTAGTGATAATAACTTTGGTGAAATTCCATGTAATAAAAGTTAATAAAAGAAAAATAATAACCATGGTTATGGGACACTTATTCCAAGCTAAATTTTGGGCAAAAAAATTCTAGTGCAGGTGTTCATTTGGTTTATTATGGCTAAGGAAATTGGAAATGGAAATGGCAATGGATTTGGAAAGGCAAAATGACATTTTTGGCAATTTATTTATGAAAGTAATGGAAAATAGGAGAAAAGGAAGGTGAGGAGTCACAGGTTGCATGTGAAGAGGAAAATGAAGGAAAATAATGGAAATTTGAAGAAAATAGAGGTCTCATTAATAAAAAGACTTCTAAGGATTAGTTGGTACCTTTTGTCAGTTCAATTTTGGAGCTCTCTCTCTCTTTCTCACATTCTTGGACACTTAGAGTTTTCTTGGAGCACTTCAACATTGGATTAAGAAAGGAAAAGAATGTTGAAGAATATAGGGAAATTAGATATAGTAGGATTGTTTTAGACTTGATAACAATTTGTGAAGAACTTTTCCAATTTATATTGTTAGCTTGATCTTCTTCTCTTATTATTATTGTGTGTGTGATTACTTCATCAAACTACTACCAAAACAAAAGAAACAAGAACAAAATATATTGGCTCTTTGCCGGGGAAAAACCTCTCTCTCATAGAGAAATAAACCCTTTCATAATTTTCTCTTGTTGAAGCTTCTTATTGATCAATGCCAAACCCTAGACCCTTGACAATAATATCCTCCAAGCACAAGTCAAGTCCTTCATTCTTTTGACATTTTGTTTCCCGGCACTTTGTCTTCCTTCTTCCAACACTTCATCCTCCTTCTTCCTTCGAAAGCTGGTGATAGGCCTTGTTTATGTGAGCTCTAGAAGGGATACTTATATTTGATACTTAGTGAAATCCTTCACCTATGAAGACACCTTCCTTCTCTTGTCCAACCGAGATTCTTCTTGATGTGTCATTGCGTACTTGATGTGACAGTACTACAACCCTAGTTTCTCACATGTGTGAGAGGTTTCACTTATGTTTTGACTTCTTTCTCCTTCTCTTATGAGAGTCTCTTCTTCGCTTGAGTAGGAGGCCTTATAGGCATAAGTTTCTATCCCAAACAAGGAGGAATATGCAACTATGATCTTGTTGTTATTATAATCATAAACATCCCTCCTTTTGTTGCACATGTGACTATAATTCACTGTTCAATCAACCCTCAAGGCTTCAGTTTTGTCTTCTCCTTCTTCACTACACTATACACTCCTTTTACTTTGAATTTCTTCACTTTTTATCGGTTTTCCTTGCTCACTAATTTCAGACATATATTTCTCATTATTGGAGGAGTGGACAACCTCTATATATAGAGGTTTGTCCCTCCTTTAGGCTGACTTGAGGATTTTAGGCCAGCTTGGATTTTCTTCTTTGTTTTTGCTTCTTTAGTGATTCCGTTGCTTGGAGAGGATTTGTGACTTTTCTTGGAGGGATGTATTTGAATCTTATACAAATATATACATAGTGTAACATGCCCTCAAGGGTCTTCAACGTTTTCTTTTGACTCTTCGACTTACCTATAGCACTTTGACATGTGCTAGACCTATTTCAATGAGAAAGAAACTCATTGATAAATATAACACAAATAACATTTATTTTCTTGAATAAATACAAATATCAAAAGTACATTTATGAAGACCGAACCTAGTTACACTTTCTTCAACAAAGAAGGCAAAGAGGAAGCAAAGATCAACCAAGGAAGAGCAGGATCAAGTAGCTACAGTGGGTTTATTTGTAGGTATCGATTTGCATGTGTGATTTCCTTGTTAGATTTGGCATGCATGGTTATGCATGTGTTTTCTTGGTTCTCTTTCTATCATGGACATAGCTTTTGACAGGTGTGACAATGTTCTTCAACCTTACCTTGCCATTTCAAGATAGCCATGGTGAGATGGGGTTCTCATGTTTTGGTTGAGTTGAATTGTTGGATGGATTTGAAGCTGAGTGAGTTGGATCTCTGAATGAAATAACATGACCTAGTGATCACTGAACTAGACTGTGGATTGTGGTAAAGCCACTAGCCTAGTGACCCATGACCCAAACTATGGGTTGTGGTAAAGCCAGGTATCGTATGCCTCGGTGAGCCTAGGAATCCTCGACCTGTGAATGGAAGGATATACGGAAAATCTTAGAGGTGGTTTCCCCTAATCGGTTCTAGGAATCCTTGCTAGTGAAGGGAGGGATATACAGTAAAGCCTAGAGGGTGGTGTCTTGATTATTGCTTGTTAGCACTCCATAATTTCTTAAGGCTGTGAAAGAAATTGCAAAGGTAACTGGAGAACCACTTTGGAAGCTGGGATCTAGCCTTGCCAGCTTCAGAGAGGGATCTCTCTTTCATATTTAACTTTGTTGATTTAGAATTTTAGGCTAGATGTGAAGTTCTAGGTTTGGTTTTTGAGATGGTTTGGTTGGAAAAACAAGGGAAAGCCATTGGGAAATGGAGTCAATTAAGTTTCAAGTTGATCAATTATAGCAGTGACAAATAATTTTAATAGGGTAAGGTAGGCAGACTTATTAGATCTTAAGAGTTTTGTGAGATGGAAAATATGGAAAGTTTAAGGATCCATTAAACATAGAGAAATTAAGAATTCTAGTGTTTAATTTTAGTTGAAAACAATAACTTTGTTTAGAAACTAGAATTGAGTGTATTGAAACAAATTCATTTCTTATTTTTCTTTGAACAAAATGAATAAGAGAAACATATGAATTGACAAAGAATAACATATTAACAAGAGAATATAACTTCACCAATAAGTCTGACACAGGAATCCTGAAAAGGTTTTCTCGATTAATAAAAATTGGTTCACTTTGTTAGGTTCCTATACCAATAGGTTTGATTTTTCATGATTGACAGTGGAAGTGCTAAATATGTTCATCCCTGCATGCTGCAGTGGTTCCATATTTTGTATACAGACAAAGAAAATTAAAAGAGGATATGCCTTAAAAGAGTAATCAAAAGGCAAGAAAATGAATTGGTCAGAAAAATAGCAAAAATGAACCCCAAACCAAGAGACCAAGAAAGTGGCTAGTCAGAATCTCACTGTTATCTTATTTGCAAGTTCACCAAGTGGAGATACTGCTGCTTATTACATTTGATGGATGGCCCAACATTTCAATTTGGACCATGCCATGTTTGAATCGCTGTTGTAGAATAGAGAAAGAATATCTGTCCAAACAGTTCAAGCTTGGCAGATGAGTAGATAGGTAGAGGAAATAAGGAGCCCAACTTCTTAATCTGGGCCCTTGGAAGAGATAAGGGTACATTTAGATAGGAGGGTAGTCAAAAGAAAAGAAAACATTCAGGGTTTGCCAGTTCAAGTGCACCCAACCCAAAAGAAGAAAAAATGTTAGGTGTATTAGGCTGGGTAGGTAGTTTGAGGTTGCAGAAGCAAGTGTGTGATCATTATTTGTCTTGACAAGAAGCACTCATCTCATCAATGGCACAAGTACCAAGGCAGTTGGTTGGTGGTACAGTGGAAGCATGACTAATTCCCCTTCATTCCCCCAAATATCACTTACTAACATCCCCTCAAGGACCATGGGATTTGCCCAAAAAGTCCAGTTTTACTCCATCTTTTATGAAATACCAAGTTGACATCTGAGTTGACTTAGGGAAAAGAAACCACATTTCTTGTGTAAACATCATCATTCCAAACTCCATTTATTTCCTATGTCTAAGTTTCACTTCATAAACTTAAGCATTCATCCATGCACTTCCAAATCCATAAAGTCATATTAACATCTAATTTTACTATTTAGCTCCCTAAGTTACTTCCCCATCCCTATTTCATAAAAAAAAAAAAAAAAAAAAAAAAAAAAAAAAAAAAAAAAAAAAAAAAAAAAAAAAAAAAAAAACTTACTTATATAAAACCCCAAAAATACTAAATATCCCACCCCATAGCAATATAGCTATATAATTTAAGTTTCGGGAATATTAAGTCCATCTGGGACTTTATAACAACCCTTCTGAATCCAATAAAACCCCACCTCCACACATATATCAGGTTTCATATAAACTTTGGGTTAAATATATTAATATTCTGCCATAGCCAATGGTCATTACCCCGACGAAACATTATTTAAACGACAAAAATACGCGGGTCCCACGCCCTAAACTGCATGCCACTCCTCGTTGCCCCGTCCACCGTCCGATGTTCCTTGCTGCAAATCCAATGGTGGGGGGTCATTTTCAAACCCCGATCTGCCGGAGTTTAGCGTCCGGGGGATGGGCAGTTTTGCTGCCGTACCCCCGCCACGCGTCATTTTCCCGGCGTGATCGGAGCCCCCCTCCCCAATACCGCCTAGGGCCAAAGGTGGTGCGGGATAATACCATAAATTGCCCTCTGACCCCTGACTTCAGCACCACGTCACCATGACGTCACGTCCGCGTCGACCCGCCGCTGCCCTGTGTCCTTGCCACATCACCTCCTCGCATCACCTCCCCGTCAATGTGTCCTCTGCCACGTCACATTCTGAGTCAGAATCCACGTCATCACATCGTACCCGCTACCCGCCAAATGATGTCATGCTGACGTCATCTCAAAAAGCGCCAAAAAGTCCAAAATTTCATAAAAGCACGCAAAATGACCATTTTTCTTTCATTTTAATTAGTCATTGTGGGAGCGCTCTGCATGCCATTTACGTTGATTTGCTGCCCAAGCTCAAATTCAAGCAATCACGCCGCTGCCGCCTGCAATTTCAACTCCATTGTTCACCATTGCACCAGTTCAACACCCTCGGCGCCATAAAAACCAGGTATTTGCCCAAATTTCACTTGTTTACCCTTGTTTTCACCTTTTTCTCCATTTCACTTGCTTGAAACTCTACAAACTCCCAAACTAAAGGCACTCATGCACCTAAATGCTACCTAAAATTCACTGATTAACCCCCTGTTGGAAGAAAACCCTGTGAACCCGCGGCCACTTGCAAATTCATCGTTAAAAAATTGTTTTAAAGTTCTTTTCGCCGACAGAATCTTCATACTGCCCATGCATTGACCCCTTTTACCAAAATTCCTCTGCAAAATTCTACCTATTCAACTCAAAAACATCCTTATTCTCTCTGCAGTTTTCCCCCACAGTTTATCAACCTAGTGAATCCATCAAAGAAAAGAAAATTATGTTTGAACTCTGTAAATTTGCCTCTTTATCATAATTATAGACAGTGAAGGCCACTGCCATATCCAAACTCAGTCTGCAGCTCCTTGACAAAGCCTCAGAGGCAGTTTTCAGTCTTTAGTAGTTGCACTAAACCTGGTTCTAAGTATAAACACAGAAAAACTTCAAGATGGCCACTCCAGCAACTTTAAACATTGCTCATATCAATGCACCTAACAAAGAGCTTGAAGCACTGCCTTTAGCTGATAGGGATAACCTCATTCAGGATTTGGTTGGAGACAGAAACCACTTGCAGACCTTCTGTCAGCTGAGAAATAGCCATTTGAGAAATAGTGACATGTATGGCATTTGGGAATCAAATTTGTCCATCTACTTCTTGCCTTCTGTAAATATTTTCCCTGAGATAATTCACCTCTGTGTTGAAAACTATGACCCAACTCAAAGAGCTGTTAAGTCTCCATCTGAGAGCATACTCTTCCATATCACTCCTGATTCCATTAACCAAATGCTAAATTTCAAGCACACTCAGCTTTTGATCCCTTTTTCTATGAAATACCTGCTAGATGAAGGCCCCAAACTCTCCAGCTCTAAGATTGCCAGAATTGCCAAGGCATTTATGAGAGCAGACCACCAGCCTACAGAGCCACCTCATTTCTTATATGTCAATTTCAATGAAGTAGGCAAGCTGCTTGTAGATATGATATCCTCTGTGCTAGGTTTCAAAACAAGTGAGCATATTGATGAAACAGTGTTGGTCCTATTGTATGCATATAGCCTAGGACAGCCCCTTGCTGTCAAGTACAACTATGCCAAGTTCATTGCCAATAAAATACATGACCAACTGGTGAAGATGGATAGGGAGGGAGTCTTCAAATACTCATCATATATCTATCATTTGTTCATGTATTATCAGTCAGATTGCTTCCAATGTCCCATCAAGAAGTTGGATGCAAAGGGTGAAAGAAGGTATGTTATCTTTTGGTCATCAGTCTTCCATTAGGTCCAAAAATCTCCTTACTCTTACTGTGAGTTCATTGACCAATTTTTTTACCCAGTCTCTTGTCTCTTGAAAAGAACTCCTCCTCCTAGATTACCATATGACATGCAGAAGATATTGCAGTTGTCCAAGAACTACAAAATAGGTGATTGGTATCTCTACCAAAATCACACTGTCATTAGGATCTATGGTTGTGAGCTCTGTCCCTATAGGCTCCCAAGACATGTACCCATGAGATTGTTTTCCTTGGAATATTATAGGCAACTCATCAATTCAGATCTCACTCATTTTCATAGTGCCATGAAGAAATCTCGCCTGAAATTCAAAGATCATCTAGGCCCCTTTATTATGAACAAGAAAGAAGGTTGGCAAGATGCTGATCAAATACTGGGGCAGAAACTCAAGCTAAAAAGGAGTTTTTGGTGGGTCCCTTATGACCCCGATGGCTTTATCAGTGCCAGAAAAATAAAATATAGGATGACAGCATATGAACATTGTAAAATCCCATAGTTTGAGAAATATGCTAATCAAGATGAGTGGGTGCCAGGCACATTAATTGAAGAACTCACTCAAGAAGAAATAATGGAGAAAAATGTCAAAGATTTAGAAAAAACTCTTGACTTGGATTCTTTTCAGCAGATAACATTCAAACTACCACACAAGGTTGGAGAGGGCACATCCACTGCTGCAGCTTCACAAGCTGCCCAAGAAACATCTACATCAGCAACAGGTACAACGAAAGGAAAAGAAGTGATGGGGGCCGAGCAAGAAACAATTACAGAACAACCTACCACCTCCAAAGAGCAGAGTCAAGGGCAAGCCCCTCCACAACAGACTAAGGCATCACAGATTCCAGCCTTACAAACTCCTCTTAATGAGGAAAGAGGTAAGAAATGGGACAGGGAAGAAACCACACCTCCAAGTGGGTCAACATAGCAACCTGAAGCCAAGAGGTAAAGAATTGATCCTCAAGTTGAGGAAGAGATTAGTGAAGAAATCATAGAGAGCCGGAGGAGGGAGAGAGAAACAAGCCAGCAAACAGCTACCAGCTCATTCCAGCAGGAGCAAGGCAGGCAGCATAGTACATAGGTGTCTTCCTCAAGACAGCAAAGAAAACAAACACCGGGCATTAAAGGAACTTTCATGGAAATAAAGGCTCAAAATGAATTGTTAAGAGGATAGCTGTATGATCAATTCCTAAAAGAAACACCCTCCAAACAGCAAAGATTGATGGCAGCTTATGACATCAAGGAGGAAAAGATGATTCTAACTCATTTTAAGCCTAAAGTTCCATAGCCCAAAACAACTGCAGACTACATAAAGACAAACCTGGAAGTCCTCTCCAAGGACATACACCCATTGGATCAAATAGAGCTACATAAGAAAACGGGAGAAATGGTCTATGCCACTCTAGCAGACAAGGCCATGCTGGCCCATCAACTAAAAGAATCATTAAAAAATACAAACACAGTTGGATTTGGAGAGAATGTTTTCCTCGGCCAAAGATAACCGAATAAAAACATTGGAGGAAATTATTGTGGATCTAGGGCACGATCCTAAGGATCCCAAGGGCATCAAGGCCCTTATGAAGAAGAAAGAAGATGATATTGCTGCACTCAGGAAACAAGCAAAGCTGCCTGCAACTATTCACCCTCAAACTGCAGAATTTGTGCAAGAAAAAGAAATTGATGATACCATGGATCTGCTCATGAGGATGAATCAAAGAATAATACAGATGGAGGAAGAGTTGGAGAGAGCATTGCAAGGCAAGCAGGGAGAGTCGACCTCCCAGCCCCTCAAACAGCCCCAACTGTGGTCACTGCCCCTCCCAAACAAGCAGCAACTATCCCTCCTGTCATTTTGGCATCCACAACAGCTACATCAACTATGGATGCTACAGCAGCAGTAGCAACAACAGCACCAGAATCTAGTATGAGTATGGAAGACATGATGAAAGCAGTCAAAGAGCTAGAAATTCAGGTGATAGAGGTGAAAGAGGCCAAAACTTGGCCAAACTAGAGGCAAGATATGACAAGTCCAAGATGAAAGTAGCTGAGAAGGAAAGAGAGATAAAAGCCTTGGACAACAGAATAAAAGCCTTAGAGAAAGAACTGGCTTTAGACAAGACTCTAGCTGAAATTAAAAATATTTTGTGGGCCAAAATTGGCCAATCAATCAGTGACCAATGGCAATCAATTCAGGCCATACATGAACAAATCGAATTGATAGGCCTAGCTCAATTTGAGACTCAAAGGGCTAGAGTAGCATTGGGGATTATGCCCGAGCAAGCTAATAAAATGATTAATTTCCTGAACACTCATACTAAAGAGGAGTTGGCAGCATTAGACATCAGTAGCAAAACAGATATCATTTTGACAGCAAAAAAGGTGCTAGCCATGAGAAATTTTGTGCAGACTTTGGAAAGAAAGTTCCAAGAAATGTAGGCCGAAACAAATGACTTCAAAATAAAAATAACAGCATTGCAGACTAGAGGATTGCCCAGCCTATTGACTAGTGATGGAAAATTACTGTCCTGTGAACAATATACTACCAGAATCAATAACTATGTTGCAAATCAGATTACAGCATCTTCAAGTTCCTTAGAAGAAGCAGGACCTCCCTCTGGGCAATCTCTTTATGAAAAATTGGAAGACCTATTTTATATTGAGCATGAAATAAATCATCTGTTTGAGGTTCCACCCAATTTTTATAGATACACAGAGGCTGATGAAACACTCATAAAGATAAGAAGACATCAACAACCTCCAGATGATTGGTGGCAAGCAATGCTGGAAATTTTGCCCAGGTAATTTTGGTCTTTTTCCTCTTTTTTCAGCTTCAGTTTTTTGGTCAGCTACAAGTCATCAAAATTGAGTACGTAGGCACCAAACAAAGTACAAAGACAATAGACAGATGGAAGTTAGAGCAGTGACTCAGCACAGCACCAGGACAACAAGCCCATAAAATGGAAAATTAAAGGTGCAACCTCAGCCGACTCAGTTGATCCCAAAAGTCAAATTTCTCTGACAAAATAGATAGCTAGCATACCAACAATTACTGCAACATTTATTTCCTTCATCTACTTCCTTGAAGGGTTGGTGATGAAATTTATTACGTGAAGACTCATCAGCTAGATATTTTGTATCTCATTTTTGTATATATACCTCCCCATAGAATGTATTAGGGGTTGGTGATTTTCTTTTTGGACTGCGCTGTAAAATATCAGAGTGTATTAATACAAATTGCTATTGAAGTTTACTATTTCTGGATCTTCTGAAGGTGGATTGGATGTTCTGGGACCTGCTACAAAATTCCTGTGTAATTCTATGGAACAATAAGTTATACTAAGCTGTGTTTTATGTTCTCTATATTCGTAAATTCCATGTATGTTTCATAATCTTGATAACAGAGAAGAAGAATAGCATAGGATTTGTCTAAATGCACCCTGTGTTCAATCTCTGCTATTAATTATGTTTTCTCTAGAATTAGTCATAAATATGAATTCTTAACTGCTCATGTTTGCACTAATTCCTTCATCTTGAATACTGTTTAGGAATCCTTAATTGCTCCGGCACAATATTCATACACTTTCCCTCTGCCAATATAATGAAAGATTCCTTATTGCCTTTCATTCCCTGACTTCATTCCATCATTTCCAAATTTGAAAATTGTTCCTAGGTTGCCTATCCTGCTCTGTAACATTACCATTTCACCAAGAAACACTTTCAACGATTACACTTTCAGTGACTCCATTGCCCAATGGGAAAAACTGTTTTATACTTGCACCCCAACTCTGTCTGAAATCACCATCCAACAAACTTAAAACCAAACCCTGTTCATCATAAATAGCCTAAAATACTCCAAAACAAAGCTAAATTTCAAAGAGAGAACCCTCTCTGGTTGCAGGTAGGCTAGGATCTGCAGCTAAAAGATTGGTTAGTGGTTACCTTGGTCGTATTCCCTCTAGGAGGCAGGGAACAACCTGAGTGATAACACACTTGAGAATGTTGCACAACTTTACACCAGAAGTCTATTTCTTCATATGAATCCCAACAAACTCTAAGTCCTCTTACAACATATTTATAGAATTTCTGCTAAACTATCTTCAGATTCCAAAAAAGGAATTGATTACAAAATATTCTCTAACAATTTTTGGAAAAATCTAAACAATAAACTAAAAATAACATAATATCTCCAAATTATCTGCTGAAAATATGGAACTGTTTGCAAGTATCTTGCATTGAAATTTAAAATTGGTTCACTCACTGCTGGAAAGGTGCAAAATGGTCCTAAATATGTTGATCTTTTGCTACCAGGTGTCTTAGACTAATCTTCATGCCCTTGAAATATGAAAAATGGTTGAAATTGTTTTCACAAAATCAACTAATTGCCCTCTTAAATTTGATTGCTTTGTCTTTGAGTTCTATTTCTATTGTTTTTGCTTTTCATCATCTTTTGAATACTTTATTTTGTCACAAAATATTTGGAATATATATATATATATATTATATATATATATATATATATATATTTCCAAATATTTTAATGAAATTCATAATTGAAATTTCAAAGTACTTATTTGAATTATTTATAAAACCATCATGTTTTCAAATCCATGACTTGTTTTCTAAATCCATGGCTTGTTTTCTCTTCCCATGGATTTTGAAACCCATGTGTTATTTTTCCATGGCTAATAAAGTATTTTTATTTTGTTGATGGATTTCCAAAACCATGTGTTGTTTTCACTTCTCATGGATTACCAAAACCATGTGTTGTTTCTACTAGCCTTCCTTTTTCTTTCAACTGTAAATTCAAATTCACATGTATCTGTAAGATTTATTTTCCTTGTACCTGTAAATTCTTTTTAAAGTCTTGTTTTACTTATCCTCCTATCCGTAAAACTCATTTACATGAGTATAGCCAAAATTTTAATTCACTTGTAACTTCATTTACTTGCACCTGTAAATTTATTTCACACATTTATGACGTGTAAATTTCCTTTCACCTTATCTTCCTTCATTAGTAAACATATTTCATAACATATGAAATTTCACTTTATATACTGCCATAATTTAAATGTATAGGAAAAATAATTTTTGGGGGATAGGTAGTAAATGGTTTTAGGACAGGGTTGACAGTTGTAAAATACAGTAAATTTGAAAACAACTTTTCGAACCCCCTTTTGGTTAAATGTCAAAGGGCAAGGACCATTGATTTGACTTCGCACATATCTAGATGCATGAAAGGTGTCATGCGGAAAGAGTTATTTTTGCGGAAAAACCTAACCTCCCTAGGAGTCTAAGACTCTCTAGTGACAAACAAGACAAACAAGAGCAATCCTTCTCTAAACATACATTATCCTATGAG
>APFE031331085.1:0-52265 GCA_000404065.3 Pinus taeda | reverse complement strand
TGTAAGAATTCCCAGCTAAAACAAAATATTCTTATGGAACTGCACACTTCTCCCTTAGGAGGGCACTCAGGATTTTTAAAAACTTACCATAGGGTTAAGAAGGAACTTTTTTGGGAGGGCCTTAAATCAAATATTCAAAAGTTTGTGGCGGAATGTTTGGTTTGCCACAAAATAAAGTTGAAACAATTAAGACACCGGGTCTATTACAACCTTTATCCATTCCAAGCCAACGTTGGGAGGAGGTTTCAATGGATTTTATCACAGGTTTACCCAAGTCTGAGGGAAAGAGTGTCATCATGGTGGTAGTTGACAGACTTACCCAGTATGCACACTTTTGTGCATTATCACATCCATTTAAAGCCAGTACAGTTTCTATGCATTTATGGAAACAATTCAAAAGCTACATGGAAATCCAAAGATTATGTAAGTGACAGAGATCCCATTTTCACTGGAAATTTTTGGACAGAATTATTTTCTTGTCTTGGTACTCAGTTAGCTCATAGCTCATCTTATCATCCTCAATCTGATGGGCAAACTGAGATAGTAAACAAATGTTTGGAAGGATATCTTCGTTGCTTTGTATCTGATAAACAGACACAATGGTCAAATGGTTGCCTCTGGCTGAATGGTTGTATAACATTTCCTTCCATACAGCAACAAAAATGACCCCATTTATGGCACTTTATTGGTATCAGCCACCATCCATCACATCATATTTAAGAGAAAATTCTAAGGTTCAGGTAGTGGAACATCACATCGAACATCAACAACAAGTCCTCCAACTCTTAAAGGATAACCTCCTGTTGGCATAGAATAGAATGATGAAACAACAGGCAGGTCAACATCGCAACGAAAGAAGTTTTGATGTAGGTGATTGGGTATTCCTACGGCTACAACCATATAAGAAAATGTTCCTCAAGCAATTTAAGAAGGATAATAAATTATCACCAAAGTATTATGGTCCGTACAAGGTGTTGCAAAAGATTGGTACTATGGCATACAAATTGGAGCTTCCTGCAGCTTCTCGATTGCACCCAGTTTTCCATGTTTCATGTTTAAAGAAGGTTATAGGCGACAAGCTCCAGTTCAAACAATATTGCCAGAACTTGACGAGGAAGGAAAAATTATATTGGAACCGGAAGCAGTCACAGAAACAAGAACGACAGCTACGAACAATTCGATCAATTTCAGATATCTTATCAAGTTGGAAGAATTATCGCTGAAGATTCCACAGGGAGGGATGAGAAATTTTATGCAAAGTATCAAGAACTACTCAAGGTTGAGGACACCTTTTGAGGCTGAGGGCATGTTGGGTCCTATAATACTAGTGATTACCCCATTACTATTGTAGTTATACCCCTTATTAATATTGTTGTGCCCCTATTGCCCCCATATTGTTATTACTGTGCCCCATAGAATCCCTCTATTGTTATTTTTGTGGCTTTATATTATTATTGTTAGGTCGGCTGGTTTATATTGTGACTCCTTAGACTCCTATATATAGAAGGAGGTTTTGTCATTTGAATCATCCAAGAATTGTTCATTTATGTAATGTAAAGGAGGTTGCCCCCTCGAAGAGGCTGAATTCTAAGGCGTTGATCTATCTTTTCTATCTTTTTTGAGTTGGTTTCATAACACAATCCTCTAGGAGGGTTGCGCCTTTTACGTTGAACACTTCTTGGAGTTGAGAGATGGGCTCATTATTCAATCCCTGTATACGTTTCACCACTGGATGCATGCTCTTCGCATTCCTCTAGGCCAGTTCAGAGTAGGTTCTCATAGACTTCGGGTAGAGACGAACCACCAGATTGATAGGCCAGACAAAATCTATCAAGTATGTCATTTACATGAAGCAGAGACCGAGGTGCACTTCATTTTTGGATGCCTTATCTACTACAAGATCAAAGGAAGGTTCCATTGCTTGTTCGGAGACTCTCAAAACCTCACAGACTTTTTCAAGTATTCCGATCAGAGATGTTTGGCCCTATATATGCAAGAGGCTCTTAAGTTCCAAGCACATATTCTTCAACCTCCCATCAAACCAGACCCCACATAGAGGGTCACGACATTTTTCAGGGTACTACTTTCAAACATGGGGCACAAAGAGAACGATTGATACCATTTCATATCGAGACTCTAGACCAGTGAGGATCTGTGAGACCTCACCTCACCACATGAGACACCAGTGGATAAACCGTCTCAGATCCATCCCTAGGAGACAGACTAGGTCCTCCAGACCTCAACAACGCACAAACTCCCCGAGACAACGAGTTAATGGACAGTCCGTACCTCTCACTGACCCTTCATTAGGCCAACAAACTTTGTGGAATTTTTTCAATGCTCTTCAGTCAATCTCGGATGTTAGGGGAAATGGGTTTGATGCTCTTTATTAGAGCATTATATACATTATATCTTTTTTATTCTTGCATTGTACTTTTTATATTCATGCATTGTATTTTTTATAGGACACTATTTGGTTCTCTCACATTTTATGGACATCATTGTACTCAACAACCCCTTTAACTTATTTTGTGGTAATTAAACATAAATACAATTATTGTATCTTATCTTATCTAATATAAAAATATTATGTCAATTATTTTTTTTAAATTGTTTCAATATCAAAAATTCAACATATTTATTTTCTTGTCTTTGCGTTTTAAACTCTCCAAAGAAACATTGAAATTAAAAACGCGGAAATTTCGTTTCACAATAAATTTCCGAGTTCCCGACGCCATCCATCTCTTTTGTGACTGCATTTACCATTCAGCATGCAAATTAACACAAATCCATCCTCCGCCGCCGCCATTCATCTATTTTGTGACTGCATTTACCATTCAGCTTGCAAATTAACAAATCCATCATCCGCGTGATTAGCTACCACCAACCCAACTTTTTTGGTTATCCCCGCGATGGTTAGCAGCTATGAACGGAACTGAATTGTTATCGAATTATTCGATGTCCCATCCAAATTCTACGTCAATGTGAAGGAACAGTGGACGAGTATACAGGTAGTCTTATCGACAGCGGCCCTCCACACGCTAGCTGAAAACATAGGCGTTGCAATTAAATCTTGTTAGCGATCTTTTTGTATCATTAAAAAGTGCTCCTTGTGTTGCAATCGAAGACCTTTGGTCAGATATTTTCAAGAGCTACAAAACGAATTGTAGTTTTTATGGAAACCAATGGAGCATGCATCTTCAGATCCCATTCATGAAAATAATTTTTGTTCTCAGCATGGTTGAATATATCAAGATCAAATCATGTGGATGTGCTCGAAGAAAAGCAAAGAAGAAGTCAAAGATAATTTTTAATTATGTCCAAATCAAGTGAAACAGAAAGCAATGGAGTTAAGTCAAGTTAAAACTATTACAATCGAATTGCGAGTGGCAATTCTGCATGAGTTGCCTCTGGAATTCAACGCGGAGTCTGCTTGGAACAATAATTATGTACTCGTCCCAAAGCGAATGTACAAAGAGCCATCATGAAGGAGAGGCCAAGCATCAGCATTAAGAGTAAAAAGTGTTGCTTATAGGAAGGCGATGTTCCTATGGCATGAAATTGTTGAATCTCTGTTCATATGTCATGAAATTGTAGAATCTCTTCTGCGCTAACTTAGAATCGTTGTGAAATTGGTGCAACCCATTCTTGAAGATAACGTTGTAAGGAAAGTAAAATTTCTATAAAATGCATTGAGGGAGAATTGGTATTGTGAATGGGAGTGTTCACGTTCCATTAAATATATATGGAATTTATGAAGTTAAAAGAAACTCATGGTTGAATGTATTAGAAACTCTGAGTTAAGGAGAGTTAACAAGTGCTTACTATGACAGATAATAAGTGCCCACGGAATTATATTATAATTGAGGCTATTTTAATTGTATTGAAGTGGAATTTATGGTATAATAAGTGGGATAAATTAATGTATTAGTATCAAAGTTTGAAGTAAAAGTTTATATGTAATAAAGTTAAAAGAATAAGTTGTGTAAATTTAAATTAAATGTGTTTTAGAAAATTTCCGATAAAGATAAAGAGTTTATGAAATAAGTGGGTTAAGTGAGTTTGTCAAGTCAGAAAAAAATGGCTAGAAGTCTTTAGAATTAAAAGTTTTTCAATGTAAAAGATGTAAAGTTGAATTATAAGTCAAATCAAAAGTATATTGAATTCATTGAATGTAATGGGTGCATGATCAGTAGAGCCCGACACACAAAGTTTGTGCAATGTTTTGTAAGGATAAGGGATATTGTAGTTGTTTGCAGCAAAGAATGCTAAGTACAAAGAAGCTTATGCAAGGGAAGAAGGAGATGAAGATGAATATGGATAGTCATTTGCAGAATTCAGAGAAAAGCCACAAAGATGCTACAACAATTCACATAAGAAAGAAAATGATGAAGAATTTGAGAAAGAGATTGTTGAGTTGAGGGAATAAATTAATGTGTTGATGAAGGTACTACAAAATTAGAAACATGGATGGATAATGAATAAGACATTTAAATGGCCAATCAAGCAGTTGATTGTAAGGAAAATGAAGCGCAAGTTGAAATTTTTGTTAAGGAAAGTGGAAAAACTCTAGATAACTGAGATAAATGTATGCATTTGTGAACTAGAACAAGGACCGATGTTTGGCGAGACAATGATGATGCTAAAATGAAATTTGTTGATATGAACGTGGGTTTGATTGCCACGATGATGCTAAAATGAAATTTGTTGATATAAATGTTCGTTTGATTCCCATGCGCCACAAATTGTTTAGAAGACCGCATATGATGACTGAATCGTCAATGGAAGATAACAATTATGTTGGTTTTAAATTTGACAATCAGTGTGTTGATGCATAATGTGTTGTAGATGATGGACAAGACACTAATTCTATTTCATGCAAAGCTGAAGCCTAGTATGTTGAAATGATTTCTAAAAGTGACTGTAAAATGCTAATAAAATGTCAAGAAGAACTACAATTGCTAGAAAAGATGTTGATGGAACCTGAATCTAAGCAAGTTGTAAATAAGGAAGAGAAATTTTCAAGTAGAAAAATTGTGAAACTTGAGATAAAATGTAATTTTCAATTGAATATTAAAGATGATGAATTGAGATTTCAAGCTAGTAATAATAAAATTCAAACGAAAACTAGATTGGATATTGAAATCAAAGAATTAAGAAAATTGATGGGAAAAAAACATAGATCGAGATATTGGAAGATGAGGCAGACATACAACAACATAATACATTTGATTGGTCAAGTATACATCAATAAAGAAAGAGGAGAATTGCAGCATAAAGTTTGGAAGCCTAGAAGACGAGAAAAGACAACCATAAAACATCAACATAACAAAACAATTGATCAGCGACAAACTAAAGTTTGGGATCGAGGAGGAGTTTAATGAGTTTATAAATACAAATGGTCGAGAGACCAAACATTTCTTTTACTTGGGGAATTTGATGCAAGAGCATCTAACCTAGTGTAACATGTTTACCAAAGGAGTTGGATTCCTAAGTCAAGATTTAATTATTTAATGTATTTTCCTATAGTTTTAGGAGGGAATGAGCATTATTGTAAATTGGAGAAAGTTCAAGAGTATGTTGGAAGGGTTGAGAGATTTGAGGGTTAGTTAGATCTCATGTAGAGATAAGGGATTAGGTGAGAATTTTTATGGATCATGAGAGATATTGTGGGAGTTTGTTTAGAATCTAGAACCTACTTCGGGTTTAGATCCACTTGTATAAATCTAGGTGAGCCTGTGAGGCATGAAAAGGAAGGAGAGTGAGGAAATAAAGGCCAATTATTAGGCCAATAGTTCTCTTGTAAATATCTTATTTCTTTAATGAATTATTTCTGAATATTTGTATGCATTCGTTATGGGTGTGTTGATTTTAGTTTTATGTGTATGTGGGTTTTTATTTGTAGGCACTATAGTCTACGCCATCAATGGTCCAAAACCCAGAGGCATCTAACAAGAGCAAAATATTGTCCCCTTACGGATCACTAGTGGGTAACTACAAATGGTGTGGGTTTCCTTGAATAAGAGTGATGAGTCAACCTACATTTGTGGATAGAAATATGTAATGGTTGTCCCCCTTCTAGTTTGACAACTGAGTTATGAAATGTTTTCCACTATGTAAAAAGAAAAAACATGGAACATGGAGAGCATATATATATATATATATATATATATATATATATATATATATATATATATATATATATATATATATATATATATATAAAGATGATTCTTATATATAATTTAGAACTAAAACATTTACATGATGATTATATAAATTTAGTTATACACTTAGTACTACATCAATAATGATGAAGTAACAACTTGATAAATTAGAACCATAAAGTGCAATTTTTTAATTAAGTCATTAAATCAAAATGTATTACATAGATATTGAGTTAGTGCTACTACAGGTGGGAATGTGAATGGAAAATACAAAATGGGGTAGATACTAAAATCGTAGATGGAAGTATCGTCCATGAGGTCTTTGATAGACGGTGATTAGGTGCTCTGTTAAGGCACTCCTTGATGTGAAGTCACCAGTTCAATTCCCCGTCCCAATCGAGGTGATATATTGGACATGATGAAGATGTAGTCCTACCAAACTTACAAAAAAAACTGTAGATGAAAGTATCATATAATTCACAAGTGTCAATAATCCTCCATATCATCATAATAAAAATTAACATTAATACCACTGCTCTCTCCATCCTCCTCTATATCCCATCCAATCTCAACATCTACTAGTATGGAGGATGACCCCTCAAGAGGATCATCATCATCAAAAGTGATCCTCAACCACACTCCAAATTGCTTTAGACCTCTAACTTGTTGGATGAAATGAGGTCAGATCATGGACAAATCACTCTTTTATGAGTCATGGGTTTCTTTTTGGAGGAACACATGACCAAATTATGAGACAAAATAAGGGCACATGTAATAGGGCCCATGCCAAATGTCTGTATGACATGTGTCCTCATGGATTTGTTTGACACATTGGATTCATGACACATTACCCATATGAACATGTTAGGTAAGTTAGATGATAATCAACAAGAAATGTAATTAGTAATATTTTGTAAGTTGTGATATTCATTTTACTTCTCAATCCAACATCGTGGATAATTTCTAGGGAAACTAATAATTTAGGAGGCAGTTAAGAAGTAAAATATTCAAACTCTATGGTGAGTTCATCTTTCCTTGAAGAGGTAAAGTTTTCCCTTATCCACTATTTTTTTCCAAATTTTTGACTCTTTGGGTTGTCTTAAAATGTGTCAAAATAATTAAGTGAAAGTTCTCATTAGCCAAATCTATGACTTTCAACAAAATTCTTACTAGATTTGGAGAAAATCCTATCAGAAAAGGGGTGAATTTGTTTATTATTGGAATCTACTTCGAGACATCAATTCTCTTGAAAATGATCCTCAAGGTTGGATTGAATTGTTTATATATAAAATAATCTAAATTCAATGTTCTTGATATTATCAATTTTGCCACACTTGCACTTTGTTGATTTAAGATTCAGACTCAATGACTCAAAAGACTTGAAAAATACAAATAAACCTTGAAATATAGTAAATTATATGCACAAAACATATGATAAGTTTGATGGAAAGTTCATGGGAGTACATGGCAAGAGAAGATAGTCATACTACACTAGATATTACTAATGTGATTTCTTATTATATTCTTTTTAAATTGATGAAATATGTCATGCCTTAGGGATTCAAAGTATTGGGGATTAAGGAGTTTGTCATTATTAACAAAGGATTCATATCAGTGGACTTTACATAGTACACAAAGGTAGTCAAGGCACACCCAAAGGTAGGGGTATAAATTATGGCATGCATGGAACTACTTATGGGTACACATTACACAACCAAGCTTATCTTTGTAATCTCTTAAAGTTTTGATTTGAACTAACTTGTTCCTAAAGAATCAACTTAAACCTCTACACATTAGATTGTCAACCTGAGATTTCATCTTCTTATTACAAGATTGTCTACATAGTTGGTGCAAGGATAGTGTTCAAATTACTTTGTTTGAGTAAGACTAATAAGAAGTAAAGATTGAGAAATGAAAGGAAAAACATAAAATCTTACTGAAGGAATACTTTCTTTCTACCTTTAAATCATAACCAAACTGATAACATAAGTAAATCGTTGCGTTCCTATACAAAAATCCTAAAGAAAATCACGTTGTTTCTTAGGAAATGATGACTATGACAAAGGATTTGAAATGCATCTATCATGAAAGCATTAAATTCTTTAAAGCTAACAATCCTTACTTTGCTGCGAGAAACATTTATGAAACATAATGTTGTAAAAGGAATTTTATCTAATCGTTATTCACTACAATTGCTGGTAAATAATAACAGTAAATCTTGTGAACAATAATTCAATCGAAGGAATAGTAAATCATTCAAAACTGAGAGCAAGAAGAAATAATGATACAAAAAAGTCAGTAAGTGTTCCAGGAATGGGCCCACAGTCTTTGGAATCTAACCATCTTGAAGTTAACTCAATACGCTAGATTAAAACCAAATCGCCAAAATCTTCATTAATATGCAACAGTAAATTATAGGAAAGTCTGTGAAAACTTAAGACAATTTGTTTCTTCAATCACCTCTTACAAATGACAATAATAATTAACCTCCTTTACTAGAGTTTAATCATGCTTTTATATTACAACATAATTCTAAATTTAAAATAGTAAAGCTATCCCAATAATCGAAAGATTCTCAGGATGCTTGATTCAAGCTATAAAATCTTCAACATCCCTTCTAGAATAGCATTCAACCCAAGAAAAATCATTGTATTTTAGTAGGCATAGGGGGGTCATGTGTTTTAAGGAAGTTGGATTCCTAAGTGTTGAATTAATGTAATATTTAGGCTTTTGAGTGAGTAGGATAGGAATTAATTAGATGATGTGAGATATTTTATAAATCCTCTCGAATGAAGGAGAACATGAGTGGTTAATAATGACGAGAGAGTTAGAAGTCAATTATAACTCTTAACATAGTTTCATGATTCGAGGAACTAGAGAGGACATTTAGGAGTCAATTCAGTAGATTAAGGATTTAAACCAGGAAATTAGTTATAAAGTCCTATGTATAAATGTAAGCTTATGGGCAGAGTGAAAGGGGAGGCCACTAATATTGAAGATTGGGTCTGTGAGAGACAGAGAGTCTCGATACAGAGAGTCTCGATATGTAATCAATCGTTCATATTTATATATACAAAGGTTTATTCCTAACTATGTAATTGTGTGAATGAGTATTTAATGAGTGAATTACATATAAGTTGTAAATTCATAGGTTCTGTAACAGGTGTTGCAGGTAGAGTTATGAAGGACACGCAGAGGAGCAGAATGATTTAGAGGAATCATAAAGGGATCTTTGAATCCAGTTGAAGATCAGAGTGGAGCTTTGGATAAGTAGCGAAGTGAGAATTCACAAAAGTTAAGCTCAAAGAAAAGGTTGAGAAGCAGAAGAGCGGAAGCCGAAACCCTAAAGGAAAACCCAACACCACAAGGAAAAACATTGAATGACGAATTAAAGTTAAAGAAAATGAAAAAGCAGAGAAGTGAAGAGGTAGGGCATATAAACCGTTAGATCTCAAAGATAAACAGTCATTGCATGAAAGAGCATGCGGAAGATAACTATCGAAGAAGCGGTTTTTATATAGGAAAGTGGATTTTGGGCGAAAGAAGGATCGTAAGCAGTATTCTTCTGTTTGGTTCTGATTCCATTCATAATGTGACATGTAGCAGAGTAGTGGAGAGGGGAAATTGCTTTATCGGGCAGTTAAACCCCATGCTTGTTATCTATCCGAAATCAGGGTGAATCGTCGGATCTATTAAGGATAGATCAACAACGGAGGTTATAACGCAAGTTGTTGATCAAAGATCGGAGGAAAGGACAACAGAGTATAAAGGTAATAGACTGGGAGTGTAGACCCGACGATTTATGGAAGTGGATGTATAAATTTTGAGATCTTGCTTAAGTGTTTCATAGTGGGTTATTTCCTTTGTATTACGATAAAGTTAAAGTCCCGAGTTAAAGGTGAGTTTGTGTGTATTTATTTCTATTAAAAGGGCATAATAGAAATAATGTGCGGACAAAGGGTTATCGGTAAAGTTTATGCATAACCAAAGTAAAATGAGGGTTTCGTGGTTAGGCCGATATAACGAAGCAAAATGTGGGGTTTGGCATATATGCAGCTTATGGGTTAATAAAGGTTAATGAAGGTTTATAAGGAGGGATTGAGTTCCGATATAAAGGAAAAGGTGAGTTAAGGGTTAGACTTTATTAGTCTATAAATCATTCCACTTGAGACTATGAAAGGGGTCTTAACCATTGATGGTTGAAGATTTTGACTCGCTTGTGAGTTAAATTCCTGGGACTAATGTGCTTATGTATTGTATATGCATACTGTGGGTGTAAGTGGGGGTAACCCTGCATCAACAAATCTCCTCAACTATTTTACTGGTTGTTGTTCTTGGTACTTTGGGTAGAGACTCAGAAATGTGTGACAAAGGGACCTTTATATATCATTTTCCTATTTTTTGCATAGAATTTGGGCATGTATCACTCGAACTCAGCTCCTATTTCTTATTTAAAATTTGTTGAATACTGTTTTGTTTCAGAACTTGGACATTAGGGTTTATTTTGAGAGTTTCTCATGTTTTTAAACAAACTCTTTTGATGATTTTCTAATCAAACTCTTTGCAAGATTCCAGGTATGCTAAGATTTTCTAATCAAACTCTTTACATGATTCCAAGTATGCCACTCATTGGGAGGAGGCACAAGATAAGCTATGGGAACTATTCTAATTTCCAAGATTAGAAGGATACCCAGATAGGATGATTCTCACGTTCTCGGTTTTGCCATCACCCAAGGTATCTGATACAGATGTTAAGCCTTACAATGTTACTTTTTCGGTCCATCAATTGGTGGAGAATGCAAATTAATGTATGGTTTTGGACAATGAAGCCCTTTATGACATTTGTTTTAGAGCTTCAAAATTGATTACTCGAAGCTTTAAGTATTATTACCATCCAACCTCATGATTAAGATCCATTGTTTTGATGAGAGAAGTATGTGCAATAGACATAAGGGCACATGAATTTCCTAGGAGGCATAGCTTGTTATGAATGTGCATAGATTCAGAGGTAGCTAGAGCAACAACAAGTAAAGAAACCTAAGTGTATCTAGTTCCAGGATATCCAACAATAGTCTATCTAGTAGTAAATAAATAAGCTAGGTCTCTATGCACAAGGTTTGAATTAAATAAAACTCACAATGGCTTTAGAGCACAATTTCCATGCAATTATATTTGAATCCATGCTCAGATTTTTGGTCTGAATCGTTTCTCTTCTTTTGATGATTCAATTTGCTTATAATATTTGAAATCTAGGGAGAATCCATTATACTATATTTACTAGCACATACCCTCATAAACCAGGGCCTGAGATGCACCTAGAGGTTTCTCAGGTGAGGATAAATATCTCGAGTTAACACAAATGATCTTGGTACTTTAGATTTTTCAACCTGTAGGTACACATTAGACTAGTGTTTAGAGGATATGTGATGGTGTTCATATTCAATGCACCCAATGCACCATTTAGATTTGATGCACAATTAAACACAACATTTTACATAAAAAGAGTTTATGGATGACCCCTACCCCACCTCACCAAGTCTGTAAAATGCATGCATTTCAAGTTTGATGAATAAAACTTCTCTTAGAGTAGTTAAGATATCAAACACTTGATGAATAATTTGACTATTAAATTCTAGGATTGATGATTCATTGATTAAATATTTTGATGACCCTTCAGAATTTGCTATGTTGCATGTAACTTTCGATGCAAAAAAAGAGTATGACATATTCTAGAACTATAAAATTTTGTAAGAGATGTTTACTAAATTGAAGATAGAAAAGGTAATGGACTATTGTTGTAACTACTATTTCCAGACCCATGTTAGGCATACTTGTTTTGTATTATACATTAGAAGCACAAGAGATCTGATAAAACCTATTTTAGCCTAGAAAAATGGTTTGTGATCAAGTTGAAAGTTGAAACAGAATAGACCTTCATTGTATGTACTTTGAGTGTAATCCAACTTTTAATATTTTGTGGCTAGGTCAATTCTTCAGCTTGACAATTTTAATAGTCATAAATTACGTTCCACCTCCAATATTACACAGTTTGATCACAATGATCTATGTACTCAGTTGTAAGATGTACTTAGTTGTAAGCCAAGACACAAAATGAACTATGTACTTGGGCAGGGACTTGTTGCTTCACAACCCATCTTATTTATTTATAGGTCTTATAAATTCTATTTAATTTTATACCCTATTCCATCTCCACTACTATCCAAGATATCCCTATCCTCCACCAGTTTTCATGTTGAAAAGATTCATGGAGTGTCATGAGGCAAGCAACATCAAACCCTGAGTACTCCAATACATGATTCATGATGTGTTTTGGCTGCCATTTCATTCTACCTTGTAGAATGAAAAGTAATGCCATGTGACATAAATACTCATGGTTTTGGCGATCCTAATTTTTTTTGGCAACTGAATACACCCTTTTCTCACCCTGCTCGCACGCTTGATTCAACCATATTCTTTGTTTACAAATCACGAAAACTGTATATATGAAATTTAAAAATTATTTGTTTCCATCTCACCTTGTTTCAAAATGACCCCCTTATTATTCATGCCGCTGCAGGATATAACCCATTCAAAAATGCATTAACCATAAATTTTTCTAATTTGATAAAAAAAATGGCATGTGTAATGTTAACGTTGTATCTAAAAACAATTTACTTTATTGAATTATTTTAAATTTTATCTTTTTAAATGGTGATTGGTTGTGTCAGAGCTCCTCTTATTAAGTCATGATGACATGCTTGTACTATGCCAATGTACGGTTGACTGGAGCATTCATAATTGGTACTATTATTTTTTTATTTTATTCTTTCAAGGAGTGGAGCATGCATAAATGGTACATCTATCAGTTAAATAATATTATATCGTAATTACTCACTAATTACTATGGAAATTAGAGCGTGTAATTATTTTATGGGAGTTGGCCTTCATGCGTAATTAATATCTGTGCACATCAATCAAGATCTGAATTGTCTTGATTACGCATTGGACGAGCCTCCCCTAGACTAAGGGGGAGGGAAAGATACTATCAAACACGAGTGGACTAAAGGGGAGGGAAAGCTATTATCAAACAAGAGTGGTTGCAAAGGCAGCAAGTCCCTGCCAAGATGTTTATTATTGCTCCTACAATAATCTTACACAACCTGCACTCCTATCCCTATCTCTGTTTTGTTCATTGCATCAGTCGATGATGAACATATAACAATTAGCTCAGAGGAAGGAGTAGTATTAAATATAAATTTGCATCAAGGCTAAAAGTAAAAATGTTCTAAAAAAAAAAAAAAACTGATATGAGGAAACCTATTCAATCTAGTAATTAAAAAAATATGTTATCATAGTATTGTTTGTTTCAATCCATCAGTTGGAAGAAACTTGTTACCACAATATTGTTTCAAACAAACAATTAAGATATTCGTCTTTGCAAGGCATTGAAAATAAGGCATCCATGTGGTTGAAACCACGAGAAAGGCGTTACTAAAGAACACATGGCAAATGAATATGCCTTTAAATTGAATAATATCCTAAATGACACTCATATAATAAGTTGAATAATATCATAAATAACACTCATATAATAAGGCCCCCACAAAGGTTCAGAAATCATAAATGGCACTCTTATATAACGGTCTCCACAAAGGTTCTTTCTGAGAACATATAGTTGTTCAAAACCGAAGGAAGATTTGATATTAGGGGGAAATGGAGAATGCTATCTACTAGCACTTTTCCTGTAGGTCCTTTGTTTACTCTAAAGTTGTTGGGAATTGGAATAATTCAGTAATAAGAACCTATTACATACAATAATTAAACAATTGTTATTAATTAGTTATTTAGGCAACAATAAATTGTCCTTCTCTATGCTCCCCATGCTCCCCATAGTAAGGCTTCGAGGCTATTCTTGATAGACCCATGAATCATAACTTAAACTTCAGTAGCCAGTTTGGCTACTGAAAAAATAATGTAGTAAGAATAACATGTCTATATTAGCATGTCAACCATGAATCATAAGTTAAACTTACTAACCAGTTTTGCTTAAAAAAATGATTTGCGGTTAGAATAGCATACTAGTTTTGCATTTTTCTCGGATCAAAGGAGATGGTTTTGGTCATCCATGCGGATTAGGGTAAAACCCTAGGATTTTACTGCAGATTATTGCAGTCTACTAGAGCTTAGTACTGTAACCGACTGTTGCTACCCGCCGATTCCGTTTCTTTCCCATCGCTTTCGACTATCGAATTCTGGCTGGGAACATGGGGGACACTACGGAGGTTGAAGAGGTCGATTATTATGAGGAGCCCTTTCCTGACCGTGTCATTTTGGAAACCCTTGTTTCTCCTCGCCGACATCTAGCTCACTTCCTACTCCTGAATCGGCACCGCCCTTATCATCGTCAGTGGTCTCATTTCCTGGGCATTTCTCTGCCTCCTCTTTCTGGGTCACTCTCAATTGAATCATCTACCTTGGATGTCCCTCCCTTTTCTCCGGGTACCCTACACATTTTAACTGTAAACACTCCCCCATCACCCTCGTTTGATCCTCATCTGTCCATTTCGACATTTTTCTCTGTGCCCCCTGTAGACATCCCGACTTCTGAAATTCCAAACCCTCCTTCCTCACCTCATCTACCGTCGGGTTGCTTTGAGACCCCTGCGATGAAGGTTAAGTCTACAAAACTTTCTCCCCCAGAAGGCATCCCAAATCCTTTGGTAGGCCACCCTTCCACTCCTTGCACGGGCAAGAACAAGACCAAGTGCATGAAGGCTACCACAAAGGATATCACCATCAGATTCGACGAGACCTTTGCAATAGGGGAGGTTGTTTTCATGGCTAGTACGGTGCTTGTTGGGCTTGTGCGTGGCAGAGTGTACTCGGCCAATAGATTGACCCAATGGGTTAGGAGATATGGGGTGGTTTGTTGAAGGAACAGCCTAAGGTGAAAATCCTTCCCACGGGGTGGTTCTCTTTACACTTTGCAAAGGAAAACTACACTGATTTGGTCCTTCCCAAGCACTGGCACATCGAGATGGCTATAGTACTTCTCAAGTGGTGGAGTCCATTATTTGACCCTAAGCGAGAACAAATCGGGCAGGACCTCTTTGTGTTCGATTGTCGGGGCTCCCGTTACAGTACTAATGCGAGGAAGTCTTTATCAGGATTGGAAATGCTCTGGGAACATATTTGGATCACGACCGTACTTTTGTGGAATCGAAAAATCGAACCCTCGCTCGTATTCTGGTCCACTTGGACACCCGCGAGGGTCTAGGGGAGAAGATAACACTTCAGTGAGGAAAGTACATCAAGGTCCAGATCTTGGACTACGAGGGGGTTCCGTTCCACTACCGACGTTGCCACAAGGTGGGGCATATCTTCCAAGACTGCCCACTTAACAAGAAAACTGAGGATATCCCGAAGGCATCACCTACTCCATCCAGGGTTAATTCTCCGGCTGTTTTATGCCCTCCTGCTCCGGGTCGTACCCCTCCAGCAAGTTCTCCTCTACACAAGATGGTGGAGGCTGTGCACAGACTGATCTCACTGCCAATGACCAGGGCTCGAGCTGTTCCTGAAGCCGTGAGAGCTTCAAGTATTCCTCTGATCCCTTCTACCTCATCTTTAGATTATAGCACATCTGTTGTTGCATCTTCTGTTTATACCTCCATGGCTCACTGCATTATGCTAACCCCTCCTCTTATTGCCACTATTGCCCCCTCTCTGCAATCACTTTCCACTTCCTCCATCTCGCCATCATCCTTCAGGGTCTCACCTTCGCATCATTATTTTCTCCGCTCCAGAACCCTAACCAATGATACCCTGGTTCGACAGACTACATTGGGCGTCATCCTTCTAGGTTTGGTTCCAATGTCATCCCGAGGGAGGAAATCTGATCTCTCCAAAGCCATAAAGCGAGCTGGGGCAAAGGTAGCCTCTGTCCGTCAATCCACTCTTGATGGGGTCCTTAGAGCTGTGAATACCCCGAGAGGAGTTCCCCCATGAAGTGTCTGTCTTTTAACTGCATAGGCATGGCTATTGCCTCTAAGAAACTAGCCTTGCAGAGACTTTTTGAGGTGGAACCAATTGATATTATACTGCTGCAAGAAACCCTTGGTCCGGCTGATCACATCACCTGCTCCCTGCAATCTCTTGCCCCGAGTTGGACTTTCTTGGCTATGGATGCTGTAAGGAGATCTGGAGGACTTTCCATTGGATACAACCCTCAATCCATCAGGTTTGATGCATCATGGGGGGGTTCTGGATTTATGGGTATTGATATTTTCTTAGCTGAGGTTGGAAATTACCTTTGGATTGTTAATGTATATGGACCCTGTCATCAGAGGGAACATTTCTAGCAACATTTGTTAACTCTCTCGATCCTTGCTCCTCATCACATTATCGTTGGAGGAGATTTAAATTTTTCCTTGGGTTTTAGTGAATCTTAGGGGTCTTCGGCACAGGTGGATGCTATCTCGGGGTACATGACAAATCTTTTGGAGCAGACCAATTTTGTAGATGTTCCCATGCATAAACCTCTTCCCACTTGGAGAAATAGAAGGGTGGGTGAAGCTGCACTAGCTCATAATGAAAAGCCCTCTCTTACAACATTTGCACCATTACAAATAATGGGTGGGCTCAAGGGGCATATCGGATCATTCCCCTATCTATTTGGAGATCCTGGGATCTCTCCATAAACCTAAAGTCCCCTTCAAAATCAACCATGTTTGGTTACAGGACCCTGCCTACACTAGTTTGGTATCGGATTTCTAGGTTGCCAACTCGATTAATAGAGTTGAATATTTGGCAAATGGATTCTGTAATAATCTATCCAATCTTAAACATCTTTCTATCAATTGGGCTTGGGAGAAGCTTATAAGGGAGAACTCTCAACTGGTCCAAATCGAATCTGAGCTAAGCTCATTGCTTGATGAAAGAAGTCTGGGATTCATTTCCGCGGAGGATAAGTCTCATTTGATTGAGTTGGAAAACCAGCAGGCACACATACTAAAGGAGCGAGAGGAATCCCTGAGATTAAGGAGTAGAGCCATTTGGCTGAAAGTTGGTGATGACAACACTAGATTTTTTCAAAACTATGCAAAAGGGAGAAAGGTTTCTAATACCATTTGGAATCTTCCTCTACCTAAGGGAGGCCTTGCTGACTCTTTCAATAAGCTCTCCCACCTTGGCTCTTCTCGTTTTTGGAACCTTTATAAGAGCCCTCCTGGAGCAAATCTTGTTGATATTATCAATGTGGCTGGCCATTTCCCTAGATTTGTCAACGAGGAAGAAGCAGAAGAGCTATTTGCACCAGTAACTTCTGAGGAACTTGAAAGCACGTTAAAATGGTTCAAGAAAGACAAGAGTCCAGGCCCGGATGGCTGGACCATTGAATTCTATCTTGCTTTCTATGAGATCTTGGGACATGATCTATTCAAAGTTGTGGAAGAGAGTAGAATTACAAGATCTATATACAATGCCATCAACTCGACTTTCATTGCCCTCATTCCTAAGTCTAATTCTCCATCCTCTTTCAATGATTATAGGACTATATCTTTGTGCAACTACTTATATAAGATAATATCTAAGATCATTGCCAATAGACTCAGGCCTATTCTCTCCTGGCATATTGCACCACAACAATTTGCCTTCCTTGAACATAGACAGATTCATGAAGCCATTAGATCGGCTCAGGAAGCCATCCATTCTATCTAGACCAGACACTAAAAGAGCATCATTCTCAAGATCGACTTGTCAAAAGCTTTTGATCGGGTCAGCTGGCTTTACATTAAGATGCTTCTCACCCATTTGGAATTTCCTCATAATTTCATCACTTGGATTATGGCCTACATTACTACCCCCACTTTCAGTGTCCTCATAAATGGCTTGGCTTCTCATTTCTTCCATTCTGAAAGGGGGCTAAGACAAGGCTGCCCTCTATCTCCTCTCCTCTTCCTGATTGTCATGGAGGGACTCAGTCATTTAATTGCAACGGCTAAGAGGGATGGAGACCTCTGTGGCCTCAAGATTTCTGATGATTGCTTTCTTACTCATCTCCTTTTTGTGGTTGATATTCTTATCTTGCTGGATGGTAGCATTCGGGATTCTCACACTTTCTCCAAAATCCTCCTCCTTTTCTTGTCTGCCATCGGGATGTTATCTAATCAATCAAAATCTACCATCACTTTTGCTCGAACCTCCATTCATGAATCCCATTTTGCACATTAGCTTTTTCCTTACTATATCCACCCTTTGGATAGGGGTCTCAAATATCTGGGATTGTGGTTAAAACCTACCTGTTAGAAGATTGCAGATTAGGTCTGGCTTGTTACAAAACTGGAGAAAAGACTGTCCATCTGAAGTCATAGATATTTATCCAGGGCTGGCAGGCTCGTCCTTATCAAATCTGTCCTGGAGGCCACCCCAGTTTTCTGGATGGCACTTGCATGGATTCCCAGGAATATCCTAACTCGTTTGCAGCAACTGTGCAATCAATATCTTTGGAATGGGAATCAAGACAAAAGAATTTTTGCTTGGATTATCTAGAAAAAGATTGCAATGCCAAAGAAATGGGGCAGATGGGGATTAAAAGATCTCCCTCTTTTCGTGCAAGCCCTTGCTGCAAAAATGGGCTGGACTCTGCTGACTGGTCAGAATCTATGGACCTCTATCTCATATCACAAGTATATCTAGCCACTTAACATTATGGATTGGGTTCGATTGCCTAGTTGGCCAACCGCAGGCATCTCATCAGTATGGAAGGCACTGCTACATTCCCTTCCTCATATCAGGGACAATCTGGTTTGGAGAATTAATGATGGTTCCCTGGCTCGTATAGGTCTGGATCCTTGGACTAGAGGAGGAGGAAGACATTTGCTATCTAGAGATCTCATACATTATCTTCACTCCCATGAGATCAGGGCGATTTCAAATATCGCAGATCAACAAAACACAGGTATGTTTTCCCAAGCATGGAAATCTGCTTGTTAACTTGATCTACCCCCATGTTGGCACCAGGAATGGCAGGAATACATATCTGCCCTATTTGAATCACACATCAGGATAAAAGAGGGCCCTGATGAACTAGTATGGTGTCATGCGGAGAACGGTATCTACTCTCCAAAGTCACGATATATATCCTTGATTCACCACAAAAGACCAGAATAAATTTCATGTTGGTGGAGAAATATTTGGAAACTCACAGCACCACCTCAAATTATATTATTCTTGTGGTGTATTCTTAGAGATAAAGTGCCCACGGGGGAACACCTTACTCACAGATCTTTTTATGGGCCAACCTGGTGCATCTTATGCAAATGCTCATCTGAATTGACTACTCATCTCTTTCTACATTGCATCGCCCTGCATACTCTATGGCAAAACTTATCCTCCTCCATTCGTTTTACTGGGCAATGGGCTAGCATTGATCTTGGCAAAGCTTGGGACGACTGGACTAATAGACACAAGGGACCCAAACTACAGAGCCACTCCTTGATTGTCCGATGGTATATCTGGTTGGCCTGCAATCGATCCATATTTGATAATAGACCAGCATGTTGGCCACACATTGCGGCTGGTATAGTTTCTGATTATAATGAAATGCCCGACCCTCTACCACCCAGAGAGCACAGACCTCTTGCACCTCCTATCATTGACAAAAGCACACCTTGGGCATTCTTTGATGGCGCTACTAATCAGCGGGGCTATGGTGGTGGTTTCATTCTTTATATCAGTGATCAACATTTCTACAAAGTAAAGATGGGTTTAGGAGTTGGAACCAATAATTTCGTTGAACTCATTACCCTCCGACACCTTCTGCATTTCTCTTTGGGACACCATTGCATTAATTTAAATATATTTGGAGACTCAAATATCATCATAAACTGGTTCAATGATATTACTGCATGTCACATACACACACTCAGTAATATATTGAATGAAGTTAATATTTTCAAGGCACAATTTAACAACATCTCTTGCAATCATATCTACAGGGAGCATAACAACAGTGATGACCATCTATCCAAGGAGACCACAGCATTACCCAGAGGAGAGTGGATGATTTATGAGCAGTGGGGGTCAAATGAGTACCGTTATTTCCATCATCCATATAGACCAACACTACCAAAGCATCATAAGCCCTTGATCACTGGCTGTTTTTGTTTTACTACTGAAAACATGAAAATTTATGTAAATGTACATAGACAAATATCACAGTTTCTATTTTAAAGTTCCCTGTGTGGCTTATGTATAGGCTTATAACAGACTTCTACAACTGATATTATGGCAGATTGCCCTGCGTGGTGTATCTGGCCAGTACATAGTTTTTGTGTCATTTTTGAATCAGTCCATGGTGACTCATGATACAGCATATGCAACAACATCTACAATATGTAATTTTTGTACGATTAATGAAAAATTACGGATTTTTCCAGTAGATAAAAAAAAAGCATACCAGTTTTGCTTTAAAAAATAATGCGGTAAGAATAACATGTGTATATTAGCATGTCAAGGTACTTTAGGAATAATGTAGATTTGCGACACCGAGTGACTTCCAAACAAGTGAATATTACACATCCATTACCTAACTAGTTGCTAGCCATTAGAAATTAGCCATAAAACAAACCAACAAACAACTATTAAACATAAACTAATAAATCGAAAAAATGGACTTTGTTTAATGGAGAATATAATGAAAAAACTCCATGATGAAAGAATGTACCCTGTATAAGAAACTATTAAACCGAAAAAAAGGAATTGCCTATATAAATATGAATTTGCCCACTCATACAATTATTAATGTGACTTGTGCTTTTGGCCCATTCATACAATTAATAACGTGACTTGTGTTATTTGTAGGATCTCCTTTGTTTTTGCTGAAATAAAATGTTCTCTTTCAACTTGTCCCAAATTGACTCTTACAAATCAAGAGCATTCAATGGTGTTCATCATAACTTGTTCTAAATTGACTCTTACAAATCAAAAAACATTCAATATAACCTGTAAAAGGTAAAGACTCATCCATTTAAGTTTCAAAAAAGAGCCTACTGGTACAAACACAAAGATTACAATAAAAGTCTTCGTGAAGAAAAGTTGGAAAAATACCATCAATTGAATTCCATTCAGGAATAAACTCACTTACTGGATAAACCGTTGTAGTTGTAAGCGAAATTCATGTTTCATATAATCGGTTTTGCTTCCTTTGGATGCTCTCCCTTTGTAGAAAACAAGCGATCTCTTGAGGCCAATGCATTTGGTGCCTATCTTATGGGTAAATTGATCGGTTTGTGCCAGTGGCTTTTAGAAAATTGCAGATGTCACTATGTTGGGTCAAGCACTATTGCGGTACTTCTTGTCTCTTGGGAAGCAAAAATACCATTCCTTCTCTCTAATGGAAGCCATTTCTTGTTTTATAAGTGTAAACACCAGCATAGTATATTAGAGTTAGTGCTAAATTATTCCATAATGCTTCTATTCCTGACAAAAATAGGAAAATAGGAAAATGATACAAGCTGCATTCGTTCATCAGAAACTTAACACATTAAATAAATATTTACCTTCTAGAATCCATGCCTCTATTACTAGGATGTTTCTGAAGTGCCTATGCTCTCAGGTTGATTCTAAAGATGCCTTATTATGTTTCTCTTGGTAACTGATAACCCTAAACCCAACAGTGTAAAATGTATTGTTATCCCTGGGATCTCCAATAAAATACAAAGAAATTTCTTTTAAATGTAAATGCAAAGAGACCACTTTTAAATATAAATTACAAAAATAGATGGGAGCTACAGCACTGCCACATAGGGCCATCCTCCAACCACCTGTCCATAATGATATGAAATTGTTACTCATACCTGTGTGGCTACCATTATCTTTGGTTTCATTTCGCAAGCTACATTATCTTGGTTTCATTTCGCAAGAAGAACAGGGCTATCAGTTCATATGGGATTCAACTTAGGTTTTATCTGTTATAGGATTATGGATCAGCAAATCCTATAAAACATCCAAGGGCATCTATACTTGCATTGTTTTGAAGGAGAATAATCTTTGCCCATGCCATGAATACAATGATAACAGTGGCTAGCGGAAATACAACTATAATAGCTAGCCACCTATTGTTTTATTTGCTTTTGGCTTTGCGGGTATGCTGGCCAACCAGAGGTTCCCATAGTCTAAGTGAAGGTGGCTCAAAAAATGCAAAGTTGTAGACAACAAAGAGAGCATATTTTCCAGTTTATTAGGTAAGTGCGTGAAAAAGACCATGACGCTACTTATTTCATCTCAGAAGAGGCTGACAACTTTGTGTATTTTGAGCTAAGCAAGTTCAGTGAGATGGATTGGGTTCATGGATTGGAGGTCGGGGGCCGAGATGGTACGATCCAAATTCATTGAGCAGATGGAGGGCCTTGAATGCATAAAGTGAGCCCATAAAGAACAACTTGACTTGGGGACATCAATTTATGAACAAAATAGCCATGAATGGTTGAGGGTTTCAACTATAGTTAATATAATTGATTCTCTCAGCCAATCACAATAACTATAATTGATTCTCTCAGCCAATCACAATGCTCTCTGGGCCATCCTGCCAACCATGTTCATCCTTTTGTAACCATGTTCATCCTTTTGTAGATATGATACCTGATAACAAGGGAACATAGCTCATTAATAGGGGTTGTTTTAAATTTTGTTTAAGGGAATAGAACTCAAAAATAGGTGTTGTTTTAAATTTTGTTTATGATATTGAAGTTCACGAAATCAATATAAAATATCATATGAGAATGAGATCACGTAGAATAGGAGAAGAGATGAAAATCGTACTGGCTACCATTCCAATTATTCACCAGTTCTGATGCAAGGCTACACAAACATAGAATCAGATATGAAAAAATAAAATCATACGAGTTACCATGGTTGTTATTCACGCGTTTTAAATATCATATGAGAATGAGATCATACAGGATAGGAGCAAACATATTCACGCGTTTTAAATATCATATGAGAATGAGATCATACAGGATAGGAGCAAACATGATCATACAGGATAGGAGCAAACATGAAAATCGTATTGGCTACCATTCCAATTATTCATCTGTTTGATGCAAGGCTTCCAATTATTCACCAGTTCTGATGCAAGGCTACACAAACATAGAAGCATATATGAAAAATGAAAAGCATACCAATTACCATTGTTGTTATTCACGGGTTTTGGTGCAGTTGAATTGCTCGGCTTTGAAGAAATAAGTGTCCATTTCAATGGCATAGAACCAAGCTCAGCTAAGAAGTTTCCATTTCAACGGCCTAGAACCAGCTCGAACATGTTTTCTTCCCTCTTCAATGTTTTTAGTAAACTTTGACTGGTTCCTTTCGTGTTTAGTTTTTTGGTGAACTTTGATTGATATAGGTACATTAGTTCCCTATTGCCTAGTCTTCCTGGAAACTTAACTTTTACTCTTGTTCATTATTTTCAGTAAATTTAACTTTTGCCGATATAACTACATCATTTCTCTCCTGTTTACCGATATAGCTACCTATTTAGTCTTTTTGGTAATCTTCTCTCATGTTCAGTCTTTCTGGTAAGCTTCAGTATGCTGCCTGTATCAGTTGCTCTTTAAGTTTGCTGCCATGTATCAATTGCTCTTTCATGTTCAATTTCTTAGCTATTTTGCAGGTTCAATCTGCTGCCTTGTACCAATTTCTCTTTCATGTTCAATTGCTTAGCTATTTTGCAGGTTTAGTGATGGGTGGTGAAGCGGTGGCTACAGGAGGTTTAGTAATAGGTGGTGTAGCCATGGCTACAGGTTTAGTTACAGGTGGCTAAAGGTGGTGACAATGGGCATAGGTTAGTGTGGTGGCAATAGGCACAGGTGTCTGAATCGATAGTAATAGGCACAGGTGTCTGAATCGATAGTAATAGGATCAGGTTTAGTTACAGGTGGATTTATTGATTAATGCTAGATGGAAATAGTTTGATTAATGCTAGCCTGAGATAATGAAGTTAGTCAAGATAACGTCAGTTCAGTTGAACTTAATTCAATATAACATATTGTCAAAATTTTGTAATTTGATCTAAGCATGGCCTCGATATGAAGCCAAATAAGATCTGGAAGTTTTTCATCGAAGCTAAATAAGATCTCGAAGTTTTTCATGGGATAGAAAAATTAATTTAAAACAAAATATTTTTTTAAAAAAATACAAGTTTGCATTTTTTTTTTTCAAAATTACGTTTTTAAAAAGTTAAAAACGTTATTAGTTGATTTTTGTCCAAGTTTAATAAATTACTATAGTCCATGCTACCCTTTGGGCATGGAGTAATAAGGAACAGTGACACCGATTTTTGAAAAGAGTAAAGCGGGGGATCAACTAACTCGCCCAGGGCTTTACTGTGATCGATCGGGCAAGGGCCTATGTTATGAATAATGAGAAAAAGTAGTGGGTCCAGAACGTGCACAAATTCACCATATTTCCACCATCATCTTAGTGTGCAGGAGATAAAATGAAGTGATACATCGTCCAGGTACAAAAATGCCTTATTATTAGAGCTTTTATAAAGGCCATTCTTTTTATAAATTCAATTTTATATTAGATTGATTTTTAGAGCTTTTATAAAGGCCATTCTTTTTATAAATTCAATTTTATATTAGATTGAATTTCATTATAATTCAATATATGGAGATAAGAAAAAAATTTCCACGTAGAATAATAGCACTGGCTACTTCATAAACCATCCCTCAAGTCATCATTAATATCGCCAGTAATAAACCATCCCTCAAGTCATCATTAATATCGCCAGTAATATTCACATGCTTTGCATGACCTCCTTATTTTGGAATTCAAAGTCTTTGCAACTAGATACAGAAGTGTTTACGATTAATTCTTATTCATCCATTAATCACCATCATAGCCACTTCCATAACTTTTCATTTTATCAAATTCTTATATATATTTTTTTGAGTAAGGTTTTGTTTCCTACTTTTTCTCAAATTTAAGTTAAATAAAAGGGATTTGTTATACTTATTAATATGGTTGGTTGAATTGAACCAATTATATTTTAAATAATAAAATCTAATAGTTAACCAAAAAAATTCAATGCTAGACAGATATAATAAGCTTTTTCAATTATTACGAGCAATGTAGCCCTTGTTTAAATGTGGTAGTTGGTTCATACATTTCAAAGTTCAATAATTAAACTAAGAGGCAAGAAACACTAGCTATGCGACCTTGTTTTCAAGCGTGTTTGCTTCTTAATTTAGATTTCTATAAATATGGTCAAATTCTATCTTTTCAAAAATGTCTTATCTACAACATAATCCTTTGACAAAATAATAGGTTGATGTTATTTTTGCTTTCATTGAATTTATTGACCTGTTATATCATAAGCATTTGATTTCAAATTAAGCATTTAGTGCACGACTGATTCTTATTCATTCATTAATCAATATCATAGCCACTTCCATGATTTTTCATTTTATCGAATTCTTTTATATTTTTCTTTGACTAAGGTAATTTTTCGTATTTTTTTCTCAAATTTAAGTCCAATAAAAGAGATTTGTTATACTCACTAATATGGTTGGTTGAATTGAACCAATTAGATTTTAAATAATAAATTTTATAATAATAAAAATAATAAAATTTAATTACTAATGCTAAACTAGAAAAGAGCAACATTTTTTTTGGTCAAACACAACTAATGGTCAACAAAAAAAAATTGAATGCTAGATAGATATAATAAGCCTTTTCAATTATTACGAGCAATGTAGCCCTTGTTCAAATGTGGTATTTGGTTCATCATTCAAAGTTCAATAATTAAACTAAGCAGCAAGAAACACTAGCTATGCAGCCTTGTTTGCAAGCGTGTCTGCTTCTTAATTTAGATTTCTATAAATGTGGTGAAATTCTATCTTTTCAAAAATGTCTTATTTACAACATAATCCCTTGACAATCCTTTGACAAAATAATAGGTTGTTGTTATTTTTTCTTTCATTGAATTTATTGACCAGTTATATCAGAAGAATTTAGTTTACAAAGACCATCAATCTTCGTATTCTTTTGGAGATGGATAAATCAAGTCCTTTCCATAGTGTGATGCATTCATCTTGGTTGTTTAATGAGATGCCTATACTCCAAGCAAATTATATCTCTTTGATCACCAAGGCTAAGTATTGCCCCTCTCACCCCTGCTAACCTAGTAAAAATAGAGTTTTTGAAAGAAACAATACAATGGATTCTTATGTTTAATGAAAATGTCATTGTTGAAGAATTTATATGTGATGGTATTAAGCTAAAAGAGCTTTATTATTTGGTGGGAGTTTATTTTGTAGCCTATGTCTTAGGGTTTGACCTAAGGAGCTCTATCATATGGAATGATTTATTGATACTAAGAGATTAAGAAGCATGTAAAGAAAAATGAAATGGCTTGAAGGCACATAATAAGAATGTGCATGGTAGATGTATAGTGAGATGACTAATTGCAAGTTCATACAATTGTGTGTCATGGAAACTTTATGTTTATTTCTTGTAGTAGGATCACAAGTAGCATAATAACTCATTATTGAATGAAGCTTCTTGATGATGATGCTTACTTGGCTCATCCAATAAATTTTCATGGGGAAGTGTTATGTTGCATGGAGTTGTAGAGAAAATGCATGCTAAAATTACCTTAATGTGGAGTTATTTTTGTTGAGTTTGAAGATAGGTAATTTACCTACATGTATGGCATGTTGTTGTGAGACCAATTGACATGCACACTATCAATTTGTTTGATGAGTTGTAAAGAGTTGCTAAAACTTTGAGTGGGATATTTTTTCTTTGAGGGCTCTAGAAGTGGCTCATTAATTGGTTATGGACTTTGGGCGATATAATTAAATGAGGTTATAGTGTAAAAATCTTAGATTCTTGGATAATTTGAAGAATAACGTTTTGTCCCAAGTCAAGTTTAAAGGAGGGAATTGTTAGGTTAATTCTTTATTAAGGCAATAATATACCATGAATGGCTCACTGTAAAATGTTGTTTTAGCCCATCGTATTCATGTGAAGGAGGCATATTTAAGAGACTCACTATATTCCTTGCAAAATTCCCCAAGTTGTCAATATTTGTTGGATTGGATAGGGGTATAAAATATATCATTGTCAGGTTTTCTCAAGTTTGGATTTACACATTAGATCTAGACTTTAATATAAGTGTGTATATTTGTGTTTATATCTCTCTCCATCTCTATAAATTTTAACATCAATAGGCCATTTATCTTAAAAATGCATTAGTTTATTAATATCAAGATTTCAAAAATCCAATCTCTGCATTTCAATTTTTGTTTGTTTCTTTTGAAACTTTGTAGTGAGTACTAAGGATTATTATTTAGTGTTGAAGTTGATTAATACTTGGAATGTTGAATTAAGGTTATGCAAATTAAAATAAAAAATGAATGATGAGAAGAGAAGGATGATTTGTTGTCAATATAAAGTTTTAGACATTAAGAAGGATGGTTGAAATTTTGAAAAATAAATGGTTGACAAACATAATTTGTAGGAAGTGACCAAGAACTAGAATCTAATGAAGAAACAATAAGAGGAGATTTAATGACCCCATTAATAACTTAGAGGTATTTCAAAAATGTAGATTTCTAACTAAGGTGAAAGTTTAAAATTTTTATTTATTAAATCATAAGGAGTGATATTTTGAGTACGAGAATTTGGAAGACCTCAGGGGTGAAATTTGTTTAGTCCAATATGAAAATATATTGTGCCATTTGGTGGGAATATTTGAGAAGTTTGAAGAGGAAAATATAAATTTAACATGAAGATGCCTTCTAAGCTCAAAGATAGTTTTTTTTTTTTTTGCCTATATACTATTAACGAAATTTGTTAAAATAATTAATAATTTTCCAAAAGAAATACATTATCCTGTGATAAATCGAGATATGTTTTAAGTAGATCTTTTAAATTGGATATGTCGAGGGTGAAGACAAGTTAGTTTCATGATATATAAATGCTCTAAATTTTGATATTTAAGATGAATTAATCTTATCTTAGTGAATTAATGGAGTAAGAAGAGCAACTAGCTTTATTGATTAAAGAAAATTATCAATGTATGAAATAAGTAGTTATTTCATTAAGAGGTGTTACTTTATTGAATTAAGACTGAAGACTAGCCTCTTCATCAAGAGAGTATACTTTGAGAAAAGATATTAGACAAAATAATAAGTATATGAAAACAAATGGAATTAGTACTAGTGATTTAAATTAAGTGTGATATATTGATGTTGACCTTTGGAGTATATTCAATCATATAATGTATATATCATATTGAAGTGATTATTTTGATAATTGTCAAGCCATGGAGGATTATATGTAATGAAAATATTATATAAACAATGTAAGTAAACCAATTGTAGTTATATATGACACATTTAAAAACAAATTGTTGATATTTTGTACAAATTCCTAGTGTATAGCCCAAATTCAAAGTTGACCAAGGATTGATAGACATTTTAGAAATAAGCATGGTCACTTGAGTTCGAGTAACATATTTCATAATCACCTGAAAGTAATAATACCATGGTGCTTCTCAAATTATGTTAAAAGTCATGATATTGAACCATAATATATGAATTTTAAGTTGCTAAGGAGTAGAGGGGGACTAATATGGATCCATGAGAAGGGAAGGGGAGATGGGGTATATGGGAAGAAATTCCCTTACAACATGTTAATTGAAAATATCCCCACCCTTTGACTACACACAAATAAGAAAACTTAGAACCCTTTTGACCATACATCTCCCTACAAAATACACCATGTTTCTTTGGCAAGCTTAGATATCTTAAGTGGAGAAAAATATATAATGTGTAATTATAATTGGATGGTTTCTTATTTGATTTTCAAATGTAAATCATATAATCGCCCACCCCTAAAACCCATCCCCACTACTGCAACTTGCACTTAGAGACTGTGGATTGTGGTAAACCAATGTGTGTTGATTGTTAAGGGATGAAGAATCAATAAATAAATCTATGATTATAATAAAGAAATACATTATTCTACTGATTAGGGAAGTTTTGGAAAGATAGAAAAATATAACTCTAACACATGTTTGTGTTGATTTTTGGTTGTTTTTAAGTGAACTATTGACATACCAAGCTACTCAAAAGGGCAATCAACACCTCACTCTTCTTCTTGAACAATTACCTTGGTGGGATGGATTTCTAAAGTGAGTGACCTACATTGAAGGGAAATCCTCAAGTATGTGTTGTGATGGATGCTACCAAATGTTTTTTTTTTTTTCCTTGGAAATAAAAGGATAAACATTTGTTATCCATTACAAAACTTCACTAATTTACATAATATGAAACAAAATCCAAGTTTTTTTTTTCCCTTTGTCCATACTCCTTGATTTAAAACTATTAGAGATTGCAATCACCATAAGTTTAATTTCATTATGATTTTTAACTTTAACACTTGTGTCTCCTTCCCAATCCAAATAATTTTACTCGTGTACTATCTTCTCCTTACTGAAGGAGTTTTCTTGCATTGGCACAATTAACAATGAGGTGGAATCATGAATCATAGTCACGTCAATATTGCTTCCATCCTTATATGGATGCAAGATTAGATTATAACAAGGCATTGAAAAATTGGGAACCTCTAAGGACTTGGAATGCTCCACCTAATTTTTATCCTCTAAGTTTCTCCACGATGAGTGTTTATACTTTTTTGTTTTGCTCCTAGTCATATTTTCCTTAAGGTAAGAAGTTTACCTATGTCCATGATCCAAAAAAAATCCTGCAACAAAAAGCAACATCTTTGTGGTTGATAAGTTGAAACCAACTACCATTCTTTGTTTCTACCTTAGAATCTCTATGCTCAAATCAACATAGATGTAAAAACACAAGAATTTAATAGAAACCTTGTTGCAAATGTAGAGAGCCAAGTTAACAAACTTATCCAAGATATTTCCAATGGCTCTAAGGGTTTAAAAACCCCTAAGACACCAATGCGAGGCTAGGCGATTTTACGCAAAAAAAAAGATCTTTGGAAAATATTCCAAATTTAAGTTAAAACTAGGGGATCGTGGCTTCATAAAAATGGCCTTTCCCCCTTGAACCAAGGTCATTCACCTGAAAATTTAGCTCTATTAATGTTCATAACAAACTTTAAAATGAAGAAAGTTTTAGAAGGTAGATGCATTAAGATGAATTCCTCTAAGGAGAATTCTCAATACCTTTCCATATAAGTCTAGATGTGATTCACAAAGGGTGAAACACTAATAAAACCTATGGATAATGCATTGTGTTAAATAATACTCTTCTTTATCACATACCCAAGCTAGATATAGCTTTAGAAGTAGTGGCATTATGCTTGATTTTAAAAATAGAAGGGACATGACCCTTCTTAGGGAGTTTGTCCAAAGATGGTTGAGTGAAATCAATAATAATATCGACATTTGATGATATACGGAGGGTTTAATTGAAGAATAAAAAAACGTTATTTGGTTCCCTCTTTGGGAGTCAAATATTTCTGAGTCCCAGATGAAAAACATAATTCTTTTTTTGTAAACCATCCCCGCAATAAAACTACTAAATCAAGGCATAGGCTTGCCTCCTTTCCAATGTTGTAATCTAAAAAAGTGTGGAAATGCTCTAGTGGCCTATCAATGAAATGTACCATTTGCTCAAAGATGGGAAACCCTTCTATGACTTGAATTTTTCCCTTTATAACTGCAACTGAAAGCCCATGATCCACTTCCAAGGTGATTCATTTCCCATCTAAGAGTTCAAAAAAAATGAAAATTGTTATTAGAATCAAGAGGTTATTTTTTAAACAACCCGAGATGGTGGTTTTTTCCAAGGGAAACAATTTGATAATTTATTTTCATTGGGTGATATATTTTTTCAAACATATTGGAAGCATCCCCCAAAATGGCACCCTTACTCGTAGCATCCCCTTCAGTGTGAGAATGGCCTTCTTTGTCTATTCACCAAACATCAACATTTGAGTTGAAGGTATGGAGGGAAAAATTATCTATGGGGTATAAACCCATGCATATTGAAACCAAAATGAATTAGATATGGAACCTACATTTTTCCAATTGTCTTGGAATTAACGAGATAAAACTTGTAGCAAGTTAGTTCAGAATTCTATCCACAATATTCATTTTTTTTGAGTCGATGTTTCAAATTACCAATGGATTCATCATTGGGACAATTTGATATGTGGGTAGAAAAAGTATGCTAACTTGGGATTTCTCTTTTATGCTCTTAAAATTCACTGTTTATCTTTTGTGCTCTTAAACTTCATCGTCACTTAATCACTTGGGAGCTTTAATGTGGAAAATATGGGAGCCAGAAGGTGTAACCCTGCTTGAGAATGCCATGTAAGTCAAGTGCTTGAGATTCATGGAGGTAAACACCAAACTAGTGTTAAGCTCTCTTAGGACCTCAAAGTAAGGCTAACACCCCTACGGTTGGCCACCATTTCGAAACCCAATGGTCCTTATCAAGAAATATTAAGATGCAACACAATTACTTTATGTTGCATCGTGGTTGACTGAATGTTGGTTGATTTGGGATTTTGCATTGTGTGAATTCATAGCAAGGGTTCATTTTTGTTTATTCATGGCATTATGGGTTGGGTTGAGAAAATGATGGAGTCTAGTAAGTTTTTCTTCACACTTGTGATCACAAATATTAACTTGGCAGTTACACCCACACCATATGCCTCTCGAAGGGATGTGAATCACTCTTATGCTTGTCTTGGAATTTTTTTTAGAAAAGACAATTCTTTGGTATTGTTGTTTATCTGTATTCATTTTTTTTTAATTAAACACATGAATCCTATGTGATTTGAAATGTTGTGCATGAAATTAGAGGTAGTATTTATTATGAAAACAATTCCACTATAGGAATTAAGCTGACTTTCCTCATATCATTTGGTTTTTTTTTTAAGGGAATCTTTTTAGATGAAAATCATGTCAATTTGTCATGTTTAGGAGTTATGGATGGTTATTTTCTTGGACTTTTTCTTATGCAACTATATATCTATATATTATAACTATGTTACTAGCTTTCCAAGTGTTGTTGAAAACCCAATCCCTATTCCAATTGGAAAATTTGATTGGTAATGAAGAAATTATGCATTATCATGAAGTGAGTATCCATTTACAAGTGTGGAGATTGTGCATGAGTATGTCACATTGATGAAGAAAAGAGTTGAATGATTAAAAATAATGGTAGCATCATAGTTTAGTCAGGGAAGAAAGAGCATTGGTAAATATGTATAATGTGAACCAAGTATAGAGTAACTAGAAATTAAATATATTTTCTATTATGAACACAACTTTTTAATGAGCTTAAATTTTTTATTTTTTTTTAATGGAATTTGAGATGAAAATCATGTTAATTGATCACATTTAAGAAGTATGAATAATTGTTTTCTAAAAATTTTTCTTATATAATTCTAGATTAAACATTATAGCTATGTTAATGTTTTATTGGGCATTGAAAACTCCAATTTGTATACCAATTGGTAACTTACACTTGCAATGATTTTTTTTGAGATATAACAACTTTCAATATCCAATATCACCAAAGAGGAAGTGATGCATGATGTCATTCTTATAAAAAATTGAGATATGATGTCATTCAATATCTAATATTACAAGGGAGGCAAGTGGATAAACATTTGAAGGAAATTTTGCTTGGAAACTAGGAGTCATGAAAAATAAGTCCATGGTCTTTTTCAAGGTATTAATTTATCTTTCTCTTATTTATGCAAAGACACTTTTATGTTATAGTTCTTAGTTATGCACAATATATTTTATGTGAGTTCCCTATTTCTTTTAGATAAGTTTGGGTTTTTTAGAAACAAGAAAGTTTTGTCAATCCAGGCTCAAAAGAAATTTGATTGATATTGTCTCTATATTTATGTAATTATGATACTAAAATTTCACCCTCTATACATAATCCCAAGAATTCCGAGGATGAAATAAGTCATCCATTATAATTTATAAAAGTGAAAAAGACTACAAATTTTATAATCATTAGCTATGCAATTTTTGCATACATTCATAAAATTGTAAAATGTTATATTGGAAGATGATTAAAATATTAAAAAATGAAGTTAATATAAATGTTAAGAAAGCTCATTATACTAAAATCTAAGATGTGTATAAATTAAGAGGGATTACTACAAAAACAGAAAGATAGATATTTCTAATGAGGCTTCCTTAGTATACTCTAATAAAGGCATTAACGGTCACACAAATCTATATTATAAGGTTAAGCGACTGATTTAAGAACAGTGAAGACTGAAGAAATGAATATGGAAGTTAAAGGGAGAAATGAATATGGAAGTTAAAGGGATGACACTGGCCAACGTGTTGAGAAGAAAGAATATGAATGTATTTTCACCATTTGTTTATAAAAGATAGCTAGAGTTACTTTAACAATAGAATTTCATCATTGTTTATAAATGGTATGGTAGAGTTACTTCAATAGAATAAGGTAATTTTTTTTTTTTTACATTCTTACAATTGAAAAAGATAAGATGGAAGGCCCTATTTAACATATAAGAAAATCTAGGGTATTTTCGTTAGGTTATGAAGGCATTAGAAATTTTCAGCTTGTAATGAAGGCATTAGAAACATCTGATGTATTTGCAGCCGGTAATGAAGGTATTGAAAAAATCATTGTATATCAATGGAATTAAATGTGAAGGTTATTTAAATCTTTTGGTGTGTTTGTGCTTTGTGTTGTTAAAGTAGACATTACATATACACATGGAGATGGAGGAGATTAGACCACACTAACTAATGCCACAATGCTTCATAAGATAACAAATGTAAAGAAATTTTATTGGGTTGATACTTTTTATTACTAGAAGTGGGGGACCCAATTTTTGTGAAATAAAGCCTTTTATATAATTTAACATAATATTATTATATTTCCACTTACATGCCTTAAATGTTACTCATACCATCCTTTACCATATGTCCTCCCCTCAAGCAAGACCCCTATGCATAATTACCACTCAAATTATAACAATAACTTGAATAATTTCTCTCATGACACTTTTCAGAAAGGTAAAGTTTATTTTTTATGAATCCCTATTATAGACTTTCCTATTCACTTTGTCAACTACGTTCGCAGTTTTTCATTCAAAAAATGTTACTCTAATAGGAACAACATCATTCACAAACAAGTAGATCTCGGTAACTTTGTTGGAAGCATTTGCATATTGACATTTCAAATTAGCAAGCTTCAAAATCTCATACACAAGGGTACTTTTTCATAATATTTTATCATATCTCAAAAGGATAGAAAATTAGAATACAAGTTTTTCATATTCAAAACTCTCAATTGGTTATCAATAAGCATAGGCATTGAGCAACATGGTAGTTATGTTGAGAGGAGTATTGTAGTGATTTTTGGATAGTATATCTCATATTTCATCCCCTAGAGTGGATTGGAAGGCCAACATATGCATTAGCAGGGGAGCATCACATGAAATATATATTGGGATTTAATCAGTCTGATTTGAAATATTTTAAAGTCAAGTTTATATCCCCATATAATCTATCTATATCCCAACATAATCTATAGAAAATCTACAAAATTTTGCAACTGCTAAATGAACAATATCAAAACTACTTTCTTTTCATATAAACACAAAAATTCTCTATTTATTTTGTAGGAACGGAAATGAATACACAATCACACAATTCAACAACACAATTTTTCTAGGAAATCCAAGTAGGAAAACCCTCAACTTGCTTGAGAATATTATTGAAGAAGAATGAGAAATAGATCTCTTACAATGGACTCTGATCCTTGCTTCCTAAATGTATAGGCACTAGGAGCTCCTATTTCCTACCACATTAGCAACTCCTATTAAATAGGAAACTATCTCAACAGAAGTTCCTCTTGCACCTTTTTTTCCCTCACAAGTTCACAAGAAAACTTGTGCTCAATAAATTATGATTACAATTGTGCCTCCACTCTTCCTTATAAGCAGTTGGAATGGCTAAATTTGGAAAAATATATTTTAGGAATTGATTTTTGTGACTAATGAGTTTTTGTGGTTGATGAGTTAGCTGAGTTAAATTAACTCATGCAAATAGTCTCAATTCTAGTCCTTTTCCCAAATTAACTCTCACTTGAAGACAATAAACGTGACCTTGCACTTCTGGATATTAGTTAATTGCTTCATCACTCATCCTAATTTGTAGGGACTCGTCCAAAATTGGTTCCTAACTTATATGAATTGATTTCTAACTTATAGGAACTTGAACATGCTAAGGAAGAACTTTTATGAGACCCTTTGATTAAGGCACAAATCAAGGAACCCTTCTTCACTACTATTTTCAACATATTCTAATTTGTGTTGTGAAGCATTATATATATATATTATATATATATATAATATATATATATATATATATAATATAATATATATATATATAATTATATATTCCTTTGCATTACTCTCTTACTTTACGTAATATCTTAAACACATTTGTTAGGGTGCGTGTGGTGGATGGGAAATAGACATTGCTATTACCTTCTATATTCCTACCTTTATGAATGAATAGAGTCGTGGCTGGCACAGAAAAAACCTGTCGTGAATGTGCATATTTAGGAATCTACTTGTAAGAATCTTTAGCAGATATCGTAACTACGTCGATGGAGTTGGATCTATATATAATATAATATATATATATATATATATATATAGATAATAGATAGTAGATAGATAGATAGATAGATAGATAGATAGATAGATAGATAGATAGATAGTCCATGTGAAGTATATAATGTTTTTCCTTTCATTCTAACCTAAGACTGGCAAATGAAAGATGCAATCCAAAAGTGAATACATACAATTATCATCATAACTACCATGCACCTATAATCCTTTTACCAAAACACAACATTAGCTTGCCCGATACAATGCTCTTTCGTATCCTAGATTTATCCTTTTAAAAATATTACTAATCCATATCAAATTGTCTATTTGTAAAAAGAGCTTACAATTATCATTCAGATACATTTTTCCTTTTGTGACTATAACGACAAAATAATGTTAGGTAAGGATAGAGTGAAGCATATAGCCTAGTAATTTTTTCATTACACTTGTGGTCACAAAGCTTAACTTAGCATTTACACCCACTCCAGATGCTATGGAAGGGATGTGAATCACTCTTGTGATTTTCTTGGAAAATTTTTAAAAGAAGGTAATTCATTTGCAATGTTGTTTATCTATATTTAAGAAATGGTTAACTAAACACATTAATCATAAGTGATTTGAAATGTTGTGCATGAAATTAGATGCAGTTTCTATTTTGAAAAGAATTTTATCATGGGAATTAAAATGAATTTCTTCTTATCATTTGAAATTTGTTTTAAGTGAATATTTTTAGATGAAAATCATGTTAATCGGTCACGATTAGGAATTTTAGATTGTTATTTGCTCAACTTTTTCTTGTGCAATACTATGTCTACATATTATAGTTGTGTTAATTTCTTTCTAAGTATTGTAGGAAAACCCAATCCCTATTCCAATTGGAAAATTTGATTGGTAATGAAAAAAAATTCGATTATTGTGAAGTTGGTATCCATTTGTAAATATGAAGGTTGTGTATGAGTATGCTACATTCATGAAGAAAAGAGTTGAATGATTAAAAATAATGGTAGCACCATAGTTTAGTTAGGGAATAAAGAACATTGGTTAATAAGTATAATGAGAATCAATTATAGAGCAACTAGAAATTGTATTTTCTATTATGGACATAACTTCATGATAGGGTTTTAATGGAATTTGAGATGAAAATCATCCTAATTAGTCACTTTTAAAAATTACGAATAATTATTTTCTAATAATTTTTCTTATATAATTCTAGATCAACACATCATAATTGTATTAGTATTCTATTTGGTATTGAAAACTCTAATTTATATAACAATTAATAAATTAGACTAACGATGGAAAAATTCTAGATATAATATCATTCAATATACAATATCACCAAAAGGAAATTTGGGATATGATGTCATTGAATATCTAATATTACAAGGGAGACAAGTGCAACTATGGGAACAATGTTTTTCCTAAAGAAACAACTGAAATAAAATTTACTCAGAAGCTAGGATTCATGACAAATAATCTAATTGAATCCCATGCCCTTTTAAATATTAACTTATTTTGCTCTTAATTATAAAATAACACTTTATATTATAGTTCTTAGTTATACACAATTTTCTTTTTATGTTTTTTATTTCTTTTACACAAATTCGAAATTTTTAGAAACAAAAATGTTTTATCAATATAACTCAAAAGCAATCTGATCCATATTTTCTCTATATATATATAATTCTAGTGCTAAAATTTCACCCTCTGTGCTTATCCAATATCCAATATTACCAAGAAAAAGTAATACATAATGGGATTTCTATAAATGCTTTTACATTTGGTTGAAAGTATTTCCTTCAATATTCAATTATTAAGAAAAAGCGATGCATAATATCATTTATAGAAGGATGAAATAAGTTATATAAGTCAGAGGCTAAAAAAAGTTATACTTATTAGCTATGCAGTTTTTACACACATTCATAAAATTGTAAAATACATTTTTTATGTTTCAATGTGATTGATACATTCAAAATTGAAGTTCATATAAATTTTAAGAAGGCTCATTAGAGTAACACAAAGATGCATATAAATGTCAGGAAGATTAATACAAAAACAGCGCGATAGACATTGCTAATGGGGCTTCCTAAGTATACTGCGATAAAGGCATTAACGGTCACACAAATCTATATACCATAATCAAGTAATAAAGAAATGAATAATCAAGGTTAATCCACTGATTAAGAATAGTGAGTAATAAAGAAATGAATATGGAATTTAAAGGGATGACGCTAGCCAAAATTTTGAGAAGAATATGAACCCTTGTGATGTGCTTGCATGAATATGCGTAACTTCGAAAGCAATACTAAAAATTTCTACCAATGATGTATTTTCACCATTTGTATGATAGTGTTACTTCCCCAGGACGAGGTACCTTTCTAATACGCTCATAATCAAATTATTATAATAATCCTTTTGAATAATAAACATCTCTACCAATGATGTATTTTCACCATTGGTTTATAAATGGTAAATATAGGTAAATATATTTATTTTAACGATAGATATTTATCATTGTTTATTAGTCCTTGCCTGGGACTAATAGCGATCGATCGTTGACCTACCATTACTTGATATTTTGATCGGTACCATTACTTGATATTTTGACCGGTTTTTTTCGGTCTTTTCACATTTTAACCTAAGTTTGATGCTCCCAATTTTATTCAACAAAATTTTACCCAAAGTTTTTGGTTCGGCAAACGATTGAGGTCTTATTGCAGCCTTCACGTTGCCCGATGCAAAAATATTGAGGCAATCTCATCTTATCCAAAGTATGATGTGGTAGGCTGTGCAGGGAAAGTTTGCAATATCATCTTATCCTAAGTTCTTTCTGGGCCTTTTCCACGTTAAGCCAGCACCTAATTTAGACATTTGTTCATAGAGATATTTGCATGTTGACCACCTCTCAGAGTATGGAACCCTATCAAAGCTTATATCACAAGCAGAGAACCCTGCGAGGAGCCTTTCAACTCTGTGTACTCGTTCCTAACTTCTTTGCTCATTGTTTCTCTCCTCCAAAGGAGGTCTTGGGTCTGCTCTGCAAGAGGTTTCGCTATACAATTTCCGCTTGTGGTTGGTGTCGTTGGGTGTCGAGGCTACCTTTCCATACCATGATAGACCTTGTTGTTGTATTATGGTTCTTCTAATGGTCAAACAGGTTTCTATGCTTCAACAGTTCGACAACGTTGGGAACTTTCATTTATACAGGTATTATGAAAGTTAATTTCCATTGTTAGATGCAAACTCCCGGTTTATACATATATATTGTTTTTAAAATGCGAACTTCTAATTGTAGACTCCTCCTAGTTAGGGTGGAGGTTTTTGCAGGCGAAGAAGACTATGGGATGAAGAGTTAGAGGAACACTTGCTCAATTCGTAATTATTTTTTTGATAACCCCATCGGGGATTTCTAAATGAAAATACAGTGTTTTTTGCTTTATATCGCAACTACTGTAACTCTCTCTTCATTCTGAGTATTGTAATATTTTTCATTTCCAACCTTGCGAAATGCCTATTTGAGACTTCTGAGATTGGTGTTTTCCATGTTGTAGTTGTTCCGGTATTCAGAATTTCCGCAATATCTTTTACAGTTGATCAAAACACCACTTTTTGTTGTAAACTCTGCATATGATACAACACAAGTAAATAAAATCTCCGGAGAATTTCTCACTGTTTTATTTTATTCTACACCATATAACAATGGGATGCAATATCATATCTTCTTTGGCTGGCAATTTGTTTTCTACAGGTTGCAAATATTTGGGTGCCTGTTTCAGCAGATCCCAATGGTGATTGGGAGAACTGCAAGAGGAATATCAGTACCTGCGCTCCATGGCAATTGAAAATAATGGAACGTTATTCTTTGAATGAATATGTATTTTTTGGAAGGTTACTCTTTGAATGAATATTTAATTCTTTATTATATATTTTTAGGATAATGTTACCCATTGTTGAATTTATATTAATGGTAGATTTAGAAAATATTTTAGAGTTTGATCACAACATAAATTATAAATTATTGATCACGGGATTTAGAAACGATACGATATGTGCATTAACACCCGTGTTTGACTCATGCAACGGAGGGTTGTTTATCAATTCCTGCTATGCACACTGTCAAACAAACTTACAGAATCTGTGGCACACACCAAGTTCTCCAAAGTTAAATTCAAAGGTGCCCCGTTATCTGCCATTTTCCGAATAATGTTCCAAAGATTTTCTCTTGAAAGTTCAAGTTGATATACATGTGTATATGTTTTTGTTTTGTGACAGACCATTGCAGAAGCTGTTGGTGATTGGTTTTTCAATCGCAGTGTTGTCAAGTATATTTCTTCAGACGGTCCCCACCCTTGTGGTTCCACTACCAACAACTTTCATCTTTAGAGTTGATTTATTTACCATTACCTGATAATGCAGAGCATTATCTTTGTTACCAATTATCTGCACTTCTCTTTAACAGTTCAATTTAGGTTGTCTTTTTAATAGCAACTTTCACAAGAGAGCATTACAAGACCACCTCAACAGGACAGCATTACAAGACCACCTCAACAGGATCGCATTACATATGATGAAAAGGTGCAACGTGAAAACCCAGGTTGCCTTTTTAATAGCAACTTTCACAAGAGAGCATTACAAGACCACCTCAACAGGACAGCATTACAAGACCACCTCAACAGGATCGCATTACATATGATGAAAAGGTGCAACGTGAAAACCCCGGGAATAGACCGCAAAATTAATAGTCCCCAACCCATTATGCAAAATATACCAAATATTTACTTGAAGTAAATTTTGGTTTTTAAATTTATGTGTGAGGAATAGCCCTCAAAATTAAGGGTTCCCAATTTATTATGCAAAATACCAAATATTTACTTGAAGTAAATTTTGGTTTTTAAAATTATGTGTTCCACAATAGTATTCAAAATTAATAGTCTTTAATTTATTATGAAAAATACCAAATATTTATTTGAATTAAATTTTGGTTTTTAAAATCATGTCTTAATTATTGTCATGAATTTTAACAATTTTATTTTGAAAACAATTTACTTAATATATTTCTCAATTTTTTTAATCACCCTTTATGTAAGTCAAATATGTTAAGCCAATATGTAAGAGCATTTTTATTCAATAAGTTCCCTTGTTTTGTTCCTTCGCATTACCGAGAATGAGTAAGCAAAAGGAATTTATGAAGATTATTTAGTGTTTTCCGTTTTATATAGCAACTCTTCATTTTGAGTATTATAATATTGTTCGTTCTGAGTATTATAATATTGTTCGTTTCTGACCTTGCAGAAATGCCTATCAAAGACTTCTGAGGTTGGTGTTTGCCGTGTTGTAGTTGTTCCAGTATTCATAATTTGTTTAGAGCATTTTTATTCAATAATTTCCTTTTCTTTGTTCCTTCGCATTACCCAGAATAATTAAGCAAAAGAAATTTATGAAAATTATTTGTCTTTGTGAATATCCCCTATCCTCTTAATCTGTCTTGAATAAATATTCAAAAAAATTAGATCTCTCTTCAGTAAACAATAAATGTTTTCCCTAACCACTTAATAAGTAAAAACACCACTTAATAAATAAAAACTGTATTTACAAGGAACTGCTAAATCACTTCTTACTTCTGCATAATTAATTTCAAGAAATAATTTTATAATTAAAATAACATACAGTAAATTAAATATTTATTTACATAATTGGAGGATATCACGCTCATACAATGAATCCCATAATCAAAAAATCAAATAGAGTTAGGGAAAAACGTTAAAAATCAAATAGAAATTGAATCTCATAATCAAGTTAAAAATCAAATAGAAATTGAATCCCATAATCAAATAATCAAATAGAGTTAGGAAAAAAGGTTAAAAATCAAATAGAAATGGAATCCCATAATCAAGTTAAAAATCAAATAGAAATTGAATCCCATAATCAAATAGAGTTAGGGAAAAATGTTAAAATCAAATAGAAATAAAGTCAACGAAGTTCACTAAATCACTAGTTAGTAGTTGCAGAAATTTAATTGAAATCCCAGCACTAATTGTATAATAGAGTTACTTCACTCGAACGAAATACCTTTTTAATATGTTTACAATCAAATAATCTTTTCAGAAAAAGATGGATGAAAACACCATTTAACATTTAAGAACATCTATTGTATTTGCATCTGGTAATAATGGCATTAGGAATTTTCAGCTTGTAATGAAGGCATTAAAAACATCTGGTGTATTTGCAGCCGGTAATGAAGGCATTGAGAAAATCCGAATGAAATGTGATGCTTTTTAAAGTTTTTTTGTGTGTTATTAAAAGAGATTATATATACATGGAGTGGGAGGAGATCAGACCACACTAGCCAATACCATAATGCCTTATAAGATAACAAAAGTAAAGATGTTTTACTGGATTGATACTTTTTATTACTGGAATCTAATTTTTGTGAAATATATTATACAAATAGTATTTTATATAATTTAATATAACATTATTATATTACTGTTTACATATTTTAAATATTACTCATACAATCCTCTCCCATGTGTCCTGCTCTCCGGCAAAACCCCTATTCACAATTACCGCTCTAAAATTATAGCAGCAACTTGAATAATTTCTCTCATGACACCTTATTAGTCCCTGCCCCTGCCCAAAAGGGCTGGCAGGGACTATAGTAATCGGTTTTCCAGACTTAGCATTAGTTCGACACTGAAACCAATAACTATTTTCCCATTTTAACCAAAGTTCCTTTATATTAATGAAATTCTTTTTTCTTCTGACCAATTACTGTATTTAAATTTTTTATTTTAACCAATCAAAGGAATCAAAGGAATCATGGTCTTATTTGGCCTCAAATCGAGGCATCCTTCATTTTAATACTTAGACTAATAAGTAAACTCGTCGTATAAATGTTTATATAAAATGAACGTTGGTTTAATGCTAGCATTAATCTAGCATTAATTTATAGACATTAAATGTCTGTAGTAACATGATATATCATGTATGAGAAACAAACTAAAATGTTTGACATGTCATTGCAGCTTCCGTGTCAAATTTGCAACTTGCATGAGAACCCAATGGTGCATGCTTGACAATTGTTGTTCACTTGAGAACCTGATCTGGCCATGGTCTTCCTTGTTTTAAACGTGACCTCCCTTTGTTTCGACCTTCGTGGTCGCTTGGTAAAGGCTGTTGTTCCGCTAGCTTTGTTGATTGGTTGCTTGCAGGTCACCTGGTAAAGGTGGTAAAGGTCCCAGATATGGAGTCGACTATCGACCTGGATGAAGCACCGTTCTGTGAGCGGCATCCTTTCCTCGGCCACCAAATACTGCCAACACCAAAATAACAAAAAGTAATTAATTTTAAGACTCAGAAAAAATCTGCAACCCTGTTTACCTGTGGGATTCATCAGCTCCAAATTAAAATAACAAATGTGCCAGCGAGTAAATTATAGCTATTAATTGACCGCCATGGATACCGGAAAACAGATGCCTAAAGCTGCTAGCTGTGCATATTTTCAAATTCAATGAACCATTTTTTCTAGTAAAGAAACTAAAAAGTTATGTGTTACTGTTCCGCAGGTAGGGGCCATAGTAGTAGCATTCTTGGCATGTTGCTGCAATTGTTTGCTTGTTAGCTGGGGAGCTAGGTTGATCACTGAGGAGATCGGGTGCTGAGAAGCTGGTGTTGGTCACGGTGCTGACGAGATGGAGTTTGGACGTGAATAGTTGATGAACGAAATTACTATGTGAAGTGAGGACAATTAAAGACATGTGGAGGATGCAAGTGTTTATATGCTTGTGAGCCATGTGTATGTTTACACATATATTTCTTAGCGTCTGTTTTATATTCTTAATTTTTTTTTAACATAAAATGTTGGCAAAGTAATGCTAACATTAGTTAATTGAAATTGAAGCTTTCTGAACAATTAAACTGTGGCATAAAAAAGTAAAAAAATGGAACTGATAACCAACCTGATCAATTGCAGAGGGCTTTTTCCTATGGTGAAAAGTAGAAACTCCTCTCTACCCAGCGAGAACGGTGATTCTAATGCCCGTTTGCGTTTCCTGGATTTGAAGTTTTGAAACCAGCATTTCACGTTTTTTCTGTTCAACTCTTCCGTAGTTCTTCAGAAGGGAAGTTATTCTCTCTATCTGTGCGATTGCATGCCATTTCGGTAAATATTTTTTCAGTTTTTCCTTTTGCTGCGGTGTTCGTTTCCATCTTATACTAACGTTTCACTGCTGTTGTTCTCTGCAGTCACACATTGAAAAAACAAGGAAGGGATCCTGCAACATCCTGGCACGCTCATCGGACAGATATAGAAGCATCTTATGCAATGCCCAAGATTAACCTACAACGTTACGTGTCACCGCTATCCTGCTTTCTTCTCCCTGGACGATTAGCAATTTGGAAAAATCATTGTAATTCCATAGTCTTCAGCCACTTCTCCATCATGCATTATGTGGTTATTTATCTTTGCCACGTCTCTGCAATCAGAATTATTTAATATTTTAATAATTTCTTAAATAGTTTATACTTCATAAATTATTAATCTATAAATTAAAAATAACGCATTATTATTCTCATTTACAAATTATTAATTTATAAATTAAAAATTAACACATTAGTACTCTGATTTACCCATGTTCAGTTTCTAGTTAACCTATTCGCTATAGCTTTTGGTTACTTTATTATGACTTATCTGGTTCACTCAACCTGCAATTTTTTTAGACACGTCGTAAGAAGGGAAAGCACATGAAACTAGTAAATATTCATACAACATGTGAAGCCCCTTATTAGTACCTTGCGTACAGGCTTATTGCAGACACCAGAATTATTTTGTTTATTTTGTTTATCAAGAACAAAAACAGTGTCGACTATCTAGACTACAATCATGAGAGTCTATATTAACTATAATTCCGTCTCTGGTTTACTTGATAGATTATAGTCATAATACTATTTCAGAAACAGTGTCGACTATATAGACTACAATCCTGAGAGTCTATATTAACTATAATTCCGTCTCTGGTTTACTTGATACATTATAGTCATAATACTATTTCAGGTTCATTGCAGACAAATATATATTAGTTAATATACATTGTTTTATATGCTATTCTTCAGCTTCAATGTTGCTACCTGCGAATTTTGAAGTCGGCGAAATACGCAGAGGCGCAGAGAGGATCGTGGCAAGAAAATGGACCAGCCGAAGTAGAAGGTGGAAAAGCAGTTGCACGGCCTTCTCAGAGTGACCGTGCTCCGAATAGTTCTGCCACTCTTCCCTATAACAATCGCAGTAGCTATACCAGGAACTTGCAACTCCCTTTGGAAATTGGATGAGTTCTTGTGCTGTTGAGTCTAGAGAAGAACGGCGAAGAAGATGATGACTTAGGCCGACCTGCAGGCGGAAGAAGATGATGACTTAGGCCGGCCTGCACGCGGAACCGACGACCTAGGAGCATTCCACGCCACGACAGGGTTGTCCTGCGCCACGTTTCGCTCATGCGATATGGTTGAGCTGGTGGTAATGTATAAGCCCATTCGACCAAGTTCCTCTAACTTATAAAAAAAATTGCTAATAATTACTACTTTCCCACTACTAAATTGACCACAAAGTTATCAGAAAGTCATGAAAAAATGTGTTTAAAAATTTTGAGTTAATAAATTGAAAAGTGAAATATCGTGATTACGATTCTCCGTTGTCATGAGTCCACCAATGTGATGACTCGAAAATCAGCACATCAACTCCTTTCAAGTAAATCCCATTCTTCCCAACAGAGTCCAGATGTATAATTCTCTTCTTTTCGTGATCGATGCTCTGCTGAACCAGAAATGGAGCCCACATAAACTCTTACTATAATTACATTTACATGATGCTAGGTTAGAATCACAATTGCAAAATCCGATAACCTCATATAAAAAAAAAACTTGAAACATCAGCGAAATTAATGGTTTCCACGAAGGTTCTCTTAATAATTTAGTGATTTTAAAATTATGATGTCTGTGCATAACGCTTGGCAACCTAAAAACATTTCTAATATATTAGGCCCTAAAGCCATGATCTGTTTCTTTGCACTGGGCAACTAGAAACCTTTCTAGTTTATCACTGCATTTGACCACATTTGACCACATGCCATTGAATGCCAATCCATGAATGCCGGTCCGGAAGTGCATATCTCTCTTATGTACCTTGTCAATACTCCGTATTTATATTTATCTGTAAATACATTGAGCCAGTTTATGGTTGAACCCCGACAGTCTCATTGGAAAGCTGCCAGGCATGTGGTTAGATACTTGAAGGGCAAAATTCATTATGGCATGAGGTATGCAGGAGATGGTTAGTTGTTACTCCATGGATTTGTTGATTCAGATTGGGCAAGAGATGCAAGTGAATGGAAGAGCACTTCCAGTTATTGTTTTAGTTTGGGCACAAGTATGATATCCTCGTTCAATGGGAAGCACGCGACAGTTGCACACAGTTTAGTTGAACAGGGTTGGATCAACTGCCTCTGCATCTAGAACTGGATCTACTTCTGCCGGATAAAATACAAACTTCTCGTCATTTTCACTTAAACAGCTTATCTATCGGATCACTGGTACATATGTATGTTTACAGGTTTGAATCAATATTGAAATCCATCTGTGGAACAAAAATTCTCCATATCCATTAATATTAATAACATGCAAATTTAAAACCCAAAATTACATGGCGTACATATATTAATACAATCTGAAATCTAAGACTGAGAGGCCTTTGCACATGAACGGAATTAGGTTTACAAGTCCACAACAAACTCCTAGTGAAATGACATTGGACGGTGAGCTTTGTCCAGATTGTTGCAGATTCTCATCGACAAAATGTACATTCTGGTATCTTTCCGAATCTTTTCGAATTGTCTTGCTAACTACCTAGTGATGTACTACATTTTTTACAAGGTATGTTGCTCTATATAGTGAAAGGACCAGGGGAAGTTAGTATTGTTTGTGTTGCCAGCTGGAAGAGATTCTGAGTTGGGGTGTTACAAAAGAGCTGAGGAGATTGTCACGTGTGGAGTTACAGAAGAAGAATATCCAAGATGATTAGATGTCCCTGCTGCTCAAAAGGAGGTCTCAGCTGGGGGAAGTGGAGTGCCGAGGAGGACATGATTCTGTCGGAATACATTCAGATTCATGGCGATGGCGGATGGACAAAACTCCCTGAGAAAGCAGGTGAATATCAACAAGTCCCACAGAAAGCAGGTGAATACAAGTGTAATAATGCATTATTAAATATCTATTGATGGGCTAAATGAAGGAAGATAATTCCTTCTGTAGGGCTTAAGCGGTGTGGAAAGAGCTGTCGATCAGGTTGGATGAACTATCTTAGTCCTGGAATTAAACGCGGAAATATTTCATCCGCTGAGGAGGAGCTCATTATTTTGATGTATGGGCTTAGAATTTGCAATCCAAATCATCTCAATCTCAGGTCAGAATTTACAATCCAATTCAGCTCAATCTCAGGTTTGGGGAATTGTATAATGAAAACCACAAAGTCAACCTTCTGAGATATATAAACATAATCTACAATAGATTACCCTTTAGCACTAAAATTCATTGATTCTATAGGTTAATAGGTTAATAAACTTAAATAAATGTAAATTTGAAATACTAGTATCCGGCGGGTCGTAAGGTCGGCGAGAATTTGATTTGAACAGGGTTGGATCAACTGCCTCTCCATCTAGAACTGGATCTACTTCTGCCGGATATACTGGATAAGCTACTTGCTCTAGATCTCCTGCTCCTATCGAAGCTAAGTATGCTTATTCATATTAGATTATACTAGTGCTAAAACGGGTGCTACTTCAACCTGGTCGGTGCTGCGGTTCAACCTGGTCGCTGCTGCGGTTTGACATCTTCTCACTGCCACACTGCTTCGATCCGGTTTGACATCTTCTCACTGCCACACTGCTTCGATCTACTTCTGCCGGATATACTGGTACTGGATAAGCTACTTGCTCTGGATCTCCTGCTCCTATCGAAGCTACGTATGCTTATTCTTATTCGATTGTACTAGTGCTAAAACGTGCTAATTCAACCTGGTCGCTGCTGCGGTTTGACATCTTCTCACTGCCACACTGCTTCGATTGAAAGCTTGGTCTACAAAGCAAAACAATGGCTAATGGCTGGCTGGCTTGCTAAAGGCAGGGACTAGCTGCCACGCAGCCTGCCTTGTTATTTAAAAAAGTAAAGCTTCTTTTTATAAATTCCTATTACAGACTTTCCTATTCACTATGTTAATTGTTGTTCATTCACAACATATTACTCTAACACGAACAATATAATTGACAAACAAGTAGTATATTGACATTTCAAATTAGCAAGCTTCAAAATCTATTACACAAGGGCACTTTTTCATAATATTTTAGGATAACTCAAAAGGACAGAAAATTAGAATACACGTTTGTCATGTTCAGAACTTTCAATCGGTTATCAATAAGCATAAGCATTGAGCAGTATCATAGTTATGTTGAGAGGTGTATTGTATTGATTTTTGGATTCATTTTCCATCTTTAATGTAGATTGAAATATGTATTAGCAAGGGAGCATCACATAAAATATATATATGGGATATGGTTTATTTAATTTGGAATATTTAAAATTTAAGTGTATATCTTCATAGAATTTATTTATATTTCAATATAATTTATAGAAAATTTGTTAAATTTTATATCTGAAAATTATTTTTTTTTCATATAGACAGAGAATTTGTTTACTTATTTTGGAGCAAAATAGGAACATAAATAAGTACACAATCACACAATTCAACAATACAATTTTTCTAAAAAATGTAAGTGGAGAACCCTCTACTTGCTTGAGAATATTATTGAAGAAGAATAAGCAATAGATCTCTTACAATACAATATAGTTTCAATAGAGATCAAACTGATTTCTCTGCTAGTGCCAAGCTTGAAACACATGCAAGACTCTAAGCCCTGCTTCCTAAATCTATGTGCACTGGAGCTCCTATTTCCTAGCGCATTAAAAGTTCCTATTAAGAGTTTCCTCCTATTTCTATGTGCACTCCCAAGAAATTCTTCCTTTTTCTAATCTCGCACAAGCTCTTCTTGCACATTCTTTCCCTCACAAGCTCACAAGCAAACTCGTGCTCAATAAATTATTACTACAATTGTGCATTAAGTCTTCCTTTGAGATTTAGTCACTTGTCCTTTTCCCAAATTAACTCCACTAGAAGACAATAAACATGGCCTTGGCCTTCCACTTTTGCACATTAGTTAAACACTAGATCCCTCCTCCTAATTTGTAGGGATGCATCCTAAATCATAGAAATGTATGCTAAGGAAGTGTTAGTTTGACAACAAATTAGTAATTTTGGGTAAAATGTAACTAGACAGTTTTATACCGAAATGTCAGTTATGTAACGGAGGTCGATGATATAAAACTAATGAATACCCATGAAATGTATGAGCGGAGAATCATTGTTGAATAATAAATTCCAATCCAATTCAGTTTCTTGTCTTGGTAAATGTATAACCGATTGTGTTAAGTGTCTTTTTCTTCATTACCAGAGAGCGTGTGAAGACCAGAGTGCTGTGGAAAATCCTGTCAGAAGGCTGAGGAGAAGACTGGAACCTGCGTATTGTCCAGAATCTGTGTGAAGAAGAGGCAACCCAGAACCGGCGTGAATCTGACTGCGTGAGAGTCCAGAACCAGCGTGAATATGCCTGTGTGAAAGGTTGTGTGAGGACCTGCATGAAGATCTGAGACGCATTAAGCCATTTTCTTCTGCGTGCAAAACCCTCTGCCTGGGTGTTGCTGCGTGAGAGCCTGCGTAAGGCCAGTTATCTGCATGCGTGAGGAGCACGTGTAAGAAAGGAAGGGTGGCTTGCATGAAGAATAGAACGCCACTACCCTCTACGTGCTAGAGCAGAATTCTATGTTGGTCAAAGCTGCGTGAAAGACCGACAATACTACACTCTACGTGCTGGAGCAGAATTCTGCACTAGAGCATAATTTTTTGTTGGTCTGCGTGCTGGAGAAGAATTCTATGCTGGTCAAAGCTGCATGAAAGACCGACAATACTACCCTTCGCATGCTGGAGCAGAATTATGTGTTGGTCTGCGTGCTGGAGCAGAATTCTGTGCTGGTCAAAGCTGTGTGAAAGACCAGCAATACTACCCTCTGCGTGCTGGAGCAGAATTCTACACTGGAGCAGAATTCTGTGTTGGTCTGTGTGCTGGAGAAGAATTTTGTGTTGGTCAAAGCTGCATGAAAGACCAGCAATACTACCCTTTGCGTGCTGGAGCAGAATTCTGTGTTGGTCTGTGTGCTGGAGCAGAATTCTGTGTTTGTCAAAGCTGCGTGAAAGATCGGCAATACTACCCTCTACGTGCTGGCGCATAATTCTGTGTTGGTCAAAGCTACGTGAAAGACTGGGTATTATTCCTTTCAGCCATTGTTAAATAAATTCTAGGTTGTTAAATGTTTTTTTCTTTGAATCGAAAAAAAACAAAGGTTTTTCCCTGAAAAACATTCAGCAATTGTTTCAGAAATTTTTTAAATAAAGGGGTGAATGTGTGAAATTGAAGGAAAATAAGACAGATTTCTTTTTATTGAAGGAAAGGATAAAATAAGTTTTTTTTAAAAGGGTTTTTTTCTATTTAAATTGATTTTTTTTTTTTGAGAAATAAGGAAATATACACCTTAGTTGAAGGAAAAACTTTCATTGGAAAATAAGGAAATATAAACCTTTGCTAAAAAAACTGAAACCCTAGGAGAAGAATAAAATGGCCAAGATGTCGAATGCGAAATTTGAGGTGGAGAAATTCACCGGAAAGAGCAATTTTGCTCTTTGGAAACTGAAAGTTAGGGATTTGCTTGTGCAACAAGGGTTGCCCAAGGCATTGAATGGGGCAACTAAGAAACCTGCTACTATGACTACTTCAGACTGGGAGGACTTGGATGCCCGAGCTCTTAGTACCATCCGGTTATGGATGAAGTTCTCTTCAACATTGTTGAAGAGACTATAGCGTGAGGATTCTGGGAAAAACTTGAAAAACTCTATATGACAAAGTCATTAACCAACAGAATTTATCTGAAAAGACAGTTATACAGTATTCGAATGAAAGAAGGTTCAAACGTTGTAGAACACTTGAATGTTTTTAATACACTAATATGTTAATTAACAGATATGGAAGTTAAAATACAAGAAGAAGATAAAGCCATAACTTTGTTGTGTTCTCTGCCTAAATCATGGGATCACTTCGTAACTTCAATCAGCTTGAGCACTGCTGGTTCTTTGAAGTTTAAATCAGTCGTGGGAGCTCTCCTATCTGAAGAAGTACGAAGGAAATCCAACACTGAAACAGCTGCATCAAAAGCCATGGTAGCTAGAGGACGCTCAAAGGAAAGAGGAGAAAAACCAAGGGGGTCTTCCAGATTGAAATCGAAGGGAAAGAAGTGTAAGGAAAAATGTTGGAACTGCAATAAAATTAGACACTTGAAGAAGGACTATTGGAAATGAAAGGAACCTGAAAATCCAAAGAAGGAAGAAAATCAGGTCGATTCAGGTATGATAGATGAAGTTTTATCTACTGAAGAATTATGTATGATAGATGAAACTTCACCTGAATGTAATGGCTCTCAGGGTTTAGATAGCTGGCTATTAGACTCTGGTGCTTCGCATCACATGTACCCACATGGAAATTGGTTTACCTCGTATGAAAATGTAAATGGTAGTTCTGTGTTTATGGGTAACAATGTGTCATGTCAGACTGTGGGATGGGAGATATCAGGATTAAGATGTATGATAACACAGTTAGAACATTAACTAGTGTTAGACATGTACCTGATTTGAAGAAAATTTTGATTTCTTTGGGAGTGTTGGATTCAGATGGTTATAAGTTTACAGGTAAGGATGGCATCTTGAAAGTATTTAAAGGAGCCCTTGTGGTTATGAAGGCAGAAAATGTCGGAAATATTTACAGGTTAAAAGGAAGTACTCAAATCAGTGAAGCAACAGTTGCGTCAGAAAAGGAAGAAGCAGGTACTCGTCTATGGCATCAGCGATTGGGTCATATGAGCGAGAAAGCTCTTCAAATACTGATGAAACGTAAATCTCTTCCCAGTTTGAAATCCTTGAAGTTAGATTTCTGTAAACATTGTGTGTATGGAAAATAGTGTAAACAAAGATTTAAAGTTGGAAATCATAATAGTAAAGATGTTTTAGACTATATTCATTCTGATCTGTGGGGGGCATCCCCTGTTGTGTCATATGGAGGTGCATTGTATTTTTTAACGTTTATTGATGATTACTCCCGTAAAGTTTGGGTCTATATGCTAAAAAGGAAAGCTGATGTATTAAATGTATTTAAACAATTTAAAGTAATGGTAGAGAAAAGAATAGGCAAATCTATTAAATGCTTAAGAACTGACAAT
>APFE031331084.1:0-13160 GCA_000404065.3 Pinus taeda | reverse complement strand
GATAACAAGAAATCCACACTCAACACATAAAAGAAATATCTATTCTACTAACATTGTGATCCACGCTAAAGAGGAGGACCCTTCCTCTCTAGCAGAGTGCAGGAAGAAAATGGAGACTTAGTTAAAGTATCAACACAAGAATTTATGTAACATCACCATATATACTTTGTATTAAGAATGGCTGAAGAGTACAAAAATCAGAATATCAATATCTTTATCCTTTTGTTTGTCTATATCCTTACATGAGACTAAGATTTCTTTATAAACCCTTTTGCACTGTCCCAAAATTGAAAAAACAAAGCAATCATGAGAATCTATGGTTCTCTTGTTGATTATGCTTACATAAGTAATTTAAAAAGATATAAATTGTTACAAGTTGTTTCAATAAAGATCATTGTGGTTACACCACTCCTGTCTAGACACCTAGTTATAACCACCCATATTTTCATTACTCTATACAACTCTTTGATCATTGTCTTTGAAAGTAAAAGCTAAGGTCCTGAAAATGCGTAGTGTAACAACAACTTCATGGTGTAACAAAAAGATATGACAATCCAAGGTGTAACAGCAGAGAATGACAATCCCGAGGTGTAACAACAACTTTAACCGTGTAGCAGCAACGAATAACAACAACCATTCATCCATGGTCATCAGTAGTTATGGAAATACCTAGAAGAAAAACATTCAAAGGAACTCTTTGAAATACACCCTAGTTAGTCATCCCAAAAAAATCATCGTTTCATTCAATATTTGGAAGAAAATAACATAATAATAAGTCAAATAAAAGATTGCTTCTTTATTAGAGGCAGTGACATTAGACTAGGGAGATTTTAGGTTGAAATCGGGAAAGATGGCCTAAAATGGGGAAAAGGATGCCTGAAATATCCTTAAATATTGCACCCAATAGAAAATATAAATGCACTCAATTGAATGAGACCTTGATTGGACCCCTACTAGCCATGACTGGAATTTCGTCAGACATATCATAGATATGTAATCTACAAGTGTAAAAAACATATATGAGCATAGGGGTCTCATACTTAGCTCATAATCGCTAAGTAGCATTGATGCCTCAACACATTAATTTTCTTTTCATCCATTAGATCATAGATACATTGATCATTACAAGTAAAAACATGATGAGAGTCGTACGTAACTACTATTATAAATCACGCATATAACCAACATAATAACAACAGAAATAGCAATGAAATCAAAGCCATATAAACCACATAGAATCCAGTGTAATACTCATATAAATACAAGAAGAAGTAACCTCATATGTATGATGCTAAATCCAAACCTGGGATGGGACTTCCATGTTCTACCTGACTGAAGAATGGTTGAGCCAAATCTCTCTTCAGCGATTCACCCCCATGTCATATTCCAAGCATGAATGTGGGATGTCATAGAACACATTAATTCAAAATCATCCATCCAGAGGACATCCACCTCAACCCATAAAATAGTGATTCCACATCACAGTTGGACATCACAAAACCATCATCAGATCTCTATCCAAGCCTTCGAGTGCTCTAGAGTGTTTTTTCGAACCAAGGCTACAGGACTAGTAACTCAACCTACAGCTGGCACCGGGCTCGAGAGCGTTTGTCAAACCAAGACTCTAGGACTAGTAACTCAACACACTAAAGGCTCCATAGCATTGTTCCAACCAACGCTACGGGACTAGTAACTCAACCCAAGTTGTTACAAGGCTCCAGAGCGTTTGTCCAGCCAAGGCTTTAGGAAATAGTAACTCAACCCAAGCAAAGGAAACATGAGAATGACCCAAAACAAAACAAGAAAATAAACCCACAATCTCCATGGATATCTAAGAAATGGCAAAAATTAATAATAAAAAACAACCAATGACCTAGCTTTATCTCAGGGGGATTTGTTCAAAAGAATGAAAATAATCACGAGGAAAGAAGAATGTGTCAGTGTTAAAAACCAACAGCATCTCAAGGGGAGAGTATCCCATAGAAGAGAAAATATATATATATATATATATATATATGAGAAGAAAAAAATTGCAATAACTAGATCAAGAGTTAATAGGAGAAAATATACATCAAGTGAACTTGTGAAACGTGAAAATATTCTCGAAAAGAAATATATGACGAGAAATAATCTGAAGGATCGAAACCAGTGTAGCAAGGAAACTTTGACAATGAAACTAAAACATACAAAGATATCAATGCCAATTTTCAAAACCAAAGAGTTGAGGGCTTTGTCATCCTCAGAATCCATGAAGAGTCATTATGTTAATCAAAATCTAGTTTCATCACTCATGAAAATATCTCTTGTGGGTCGTCCTTACTTTATTAGATGATGCAATTGGAAACTGTATTAGTAGAGTGTCATGGAAAAATCGAGATATTGCAACACCAACAGAAGAAATGAATGCAACAACAGTCGAAAAAGGAAGTATTTTGTGTGTAAAGACAATTCTACAATCTGAGCAAATATATGTTGAAAAGGGAGAGGAAAAGGTTTTTGATGTTTCTTTGGTTGTCTCTGCAACTTCGAAGTTGAAACAACTACCATGGAGGGAGGTGCCCCACATTTTTTTTTGCAAAATAAGTAAGAAAGATTAAAAAAAAATTGGAGGCACTTTGTTGAAAGCAGGAAATGTTGGCCGGGGGGCGGTAGGAGACATGATTGTGTTCGAAGTAAAATTGGACAAAATTGAGGAACAGGGAACAATTAGTAAAATTGAGGCATTATATAGGTCACAGGCACATAGAACAAAATGTTACAAAATACGAATTTTGAAATATGAAATGAGCACTCAACAATATGGCAATGAAAACTTTGCAGAGACAGTGTATAGGATGCCAGCAAATCTACATGAATGATATGGAAATAACATGCATTACATACACCTTTGATTGGATATAATTTGGCGTTTTTATAGGTTTGACAGAAGATGACAGAGTTGGTAGAAGATGTAGAATGGACTGGGCTTTAATTACAGATGGTCTTGAATGTTATGATTAAATTTGGTATTTCCTCAGGTGTTGTTACCCTCCTGCATAAGTGTTGGTAGGTTCATCTGGCATTACCTCATACGTTACAATGATGTGTTGCTTCCAGCATTGGGATTCCGTGGTAAATTAATATTACAATGATGTGTTACCTCCAGCTCATGCTTTACAATGATACGTTACAATGGCAATATTATGAACGTTACCATACAATGATACGTTACAATGGAAATATTATGAACGTTACCTCCATATCATGTGTTACAATGATATATTACAATGGCAAGATCATGAATATCGCCTCCTTCAAGAAGTTTTTGCATGATCGTATTACAGTAATACAATGCGTTGAATTTTTGGAATCAACATAAAATAGTCTATGCGCATAGTATAAGGGGAACGCTCCGTAGTCATTGAATAACGCTCCACAATCATTGAAAACTTGTATTAACGCATAAATCACATCGACATGAAAGTATGTTTATATTATTGTTTTCCTTGAACAATGACTATAATTTGTAGCAACAAGATTTCTTTTTAATTTGGCTAGAAAGGAAATATGAAGAGAATATATGTAAATATGGTGGAAACTGTAACTTGATGCACCTTAAAGAAACCATCAAGGATCTGAGATAGCAATTATTCAAATTACAGACGATATGGCCATGACTTCAATGAAAGCTAGAGTCGAACTCTTAGCCCACAACTTTCTACAAAATGACATTATGATGATGATGATCGTGCTCATGGTGGTCGTGGTATTGGTAAAATTGATGCACCTTAAAGAAACCAGCAAGGATCTGAGATAGCAATTATTCAAAGCACAGACGATATGGCCATGATTTCAATGAAAGCTAGAGTCGAACTCTTAGTCCACAACTTTCTCCAAAAGGACATTATGGTGATGATGATCGTGCTCATGGTGGTCGTGGTATTGGTAAAATTGATGCACCTTAAAGAAACCAGCCAGGATCTGAGAAAGCAATTATTCAAAGTACAGACGATATGGCCATGATTTCAATGAAAGCTAGAGTCGAACTCTTAGCCCACAACTTTCTACAAAAGGACATTATGGTGATGATGATCGTGCTCATGGTGGTCGTGGTATTGGTAAAATAAATTAGGATGATTATAGAGGTTATCATGATGATAGTGTGTGTCTTCGGTATGTGACAATGCATTACCTCCAATATTTACCATGTGAAGTGCAAAGACTTACCTCAACGCATTGCCTCAAGGTATTACCACATGCAACTCGACTCATTTTGATTACCACATTGAATACCAGCTTTGATATTTTTTATTTTTTTTTTCTAGGCAAAGGCTAATCTACTTATATTAAAAAACTGTAAAAATATTTACAAGAGGATTGAACCTCTGAGAGTGACATGGCAGCTCTCTATCAAAAATTCTAACAAAATTGTCAGTTCCAGTTTGTAAGGAACATTATACAATTTAATACAAGCGAGAGCAGACTTAAAAGCAATTGGAAAAGATCTTACAGGCCAGAAGACCTGCCAGATTGCTTGGCATTATCAAAGATACAAAAAAAGTTTTTGTTGACTTGCCGTTGTCTTGCTGGATTCCTCGCCAGCCTCCAAACGCTGAGCCAGTAGAGCCGAGCCAGTAGAGCCGAATCGGAATATCGGAAGACCAAAACAGAGCATGAGACCTGACCCATCAAAACAGAGCTTGTTACTTGTGATTTATTGATCCTTGCCCGGTCTCCTTATCCGGGGCTCGCTCCCAGGTGACCTCCACACCATCCTCGACATCTTCGGGCTTCATTCCCGGCGGCAGCTTGAGATACAGAATGTTTGCAAAGGAATTATTAGGCTCCTCATCCATGGTTTTCTTATGGGACGAAGCCTGCCTAATATCTTCCATCTCCTGAGGTGCCTCTGCTTTCTTCTGTGCATTATCCAGAATGTTCTTATCCTTCATGCTCCCTATCTCCTGAAGCACCTCTGTTTGCTCCTCTGAATGAGCGAAAGTGCTTTCTTCCTCTAACTTGCTCTGTGACGAAGGGGCGTAAGAACTATCTTCCATCCACCTGCTCTGCGAGGAATTGTCCGAGGGAGAAGGCGATTGCTCCTCAAAAGCCTCCTTCAGACTTACATCCTCCTCGTCTTCTTACGAGAAGATGACCGTCACAAGAGCAGAAATTAGTGGTTTGTTTGACCGGCGTCAGAATTGAAACCTTACTGATTGCACTGTATTATTGATGGAGTGGCCAGACTATTCAGATCTTGTCGAAGGGGGCGACGCAAAGGCAAGAGGCGAAATACGACGAGGGCTTTGACTGCCTCTCCCTCCAAAACCTCCCCGTTGTCCATAATTACGCCCACGCCGATGAGTAGCCCTTAAATGAGGATCCATGTATTTAATCTAGTATGAGGCGAGTGAGCTTAAATTCAAAGGATGCCTCGACCCAGCCTGAAGACTGGTTAACACCCAGATTGAACCCCAAACAGCTGCAACTTTGAAGAAGTTGAACTCATCAGCAAGGGAAACGTCACTGCTGCAATGCTGCTCCACCACTGAGCGAATCCCGCTATCAGTCCCAACCACTACATCCCGAGGGAGCTTTAAGACAGGGGCATACACAGGGTTGAAAAATACTATGTGGAAGGGGTTGCTCCAGCCATTGCCACCTTCCTCGTTCCCCAACAAACCATCACCCTTCGCTTCCTTTGAGAGCAAGCTCTCTTCCTGCAACCAGAACCGAGCTGGGAAGAATGCTCCTGTAACAAAATCTTCCATCTTGATATTGTCATTGCGCTTGCCTTGGGACAGCAGCTGCAATGAATGGCATTGAATGCCTTTCCTTTCAGTCTGCTTAATATCCCTCATCGCCTTCTTGTTCAGCTGCCCGCTGTCCTCTCCGCGTGGCGTGCTCATAACTCCCCTTCAATGCAAATACGAACACCCGCATCCGGGTGTGCCTCTTCACTTGTCTGCATATCACTAGTTAGAATAGCCTGAAATGTGGACAATTCTGTCTCCGAAGCTATACCCTGTAATGGTCCTTCAAAGAATTCCTTTCCCCTGTCCACTCCTAGGTTGGCAAGAAAATCTGCCAGTTTGTTCCCTTCTCTTCTGATGTGTTTGAAGGATATGGCTTTATTGTTTCTTAGCCATTGTTGGAGTAGCTCAAGCCTGGTGACCATTCTCCAGCTGCTACTCACCTTCTGTACATATGAGCCTTGTTGGATCTTTGAGACCATGTTGATAATAATTTGAGAATCCCCTTCCACTATAAGAGGACTGTACCTTTGAGCTTGCGCGATATTGAGCCCTCTCCATAGTCCTTCCAATTCTGCTGCATTATTTTTGTTCCATCCAATTGAACCAAAGAAAATAGTGAGAGGGTTGCCCTGATTATTTCTTATTACTCCACCATATCCCATGCTTCCTGTATTTCCTTCGACGCCCCATCAAAGTTGAGCATAAATGTATTTATGGGCGGAGGAGTCCAACTGGTTGGGGAATCTTGATGTATGGCTGAGTTACCTTGAGAAGAATTAGGACTTTGAATTTGGATCTGCCAGTTATTCCATATAGCTTGTTCCTGTGGAGTGGAAGGAAATTCCTCTTGGGACCAGCATTTAGTAGACAGGGTTTCTTGGATGTTATTGTGTATGATTTTCCATACCTGCTCCGTTTGCATTGCTTGATCTTTAAATATCCGCCTATTCCGCTCTTTCCATATATTCCACATCAGTAGTCATGGAATGGTTTGCCAAAGAATATTGAGAATGTTGCATTGATAAGGCTTTTGGGGCCAATTGAGCAGAGTGTTATTGATGTCCCCCAACACTCTCCCTTCCTTCCGACATCAAAATGTGACTTTCTCCCAAAGTCTCCTTCCTAATGGACAAATTTGCATGAGATGTAACGTTGATTCCTCCTCCAGTTTACAGTTGAGACAAATTGAAGGACCTGCGAATTTTCTTTTCCTGAGGTTATCCCATGTGAGAATTCGATTGTGTGACAGGAGCCAGAGAAATGTAGAGACCTTCGGCCATATGGGCGGATTCCATATTTTTTCCCATAATTTGTCTTTGATGAGTCGGTCTTTTAGAATAATGTTGTAAGCCTCCTTAGTTGTAAATGTGCCCTTCTCTTCGTACCCCCACCTCAGCTTGTCCTTACATGCCTCAAGAATTTTCCTTTTTTGTAGTTCTTCGGATAGAGAGAGATGGATTGCCTCCGGGTTGTCTGGTAAAATGTTGCGCGCCTCTTTCCAGTCTCTGTGGTCTGATTCATTGTTGGATCTCCAGAAGTAACTTACCTTATCCAACTGACTTATGTCCTGATCGGGTATTCCTTGGATGAGGTTTTTTATGCTTGGGAATTGCTGCCATGAGTCCGTCCAGAATCTTGCTGTGCAGCCATCCTTCACCTCCCAAAAACTGTGTTTTTGAATTAAATCTCTGTGCTTGATAGCTGAGTTCCACATTACCGATCCCTTGCTTATTTCCGACATTCTAATGCGCTCCTCCAAGGGCAAGTTGTTGGCATACTTCGTTGTCCATAATCTGGCCCAGGGTATGTTTGGGCATGATAGCCATTTCCAACATATTTTTGCTCCCATGATCATGTTTGTGTGTTCCGGATCTCTAAGACCAATGCCTCCTGCATTTTTTGGAAGACAAGCCTTCTCCCATTTGACCAGAGCCCATTTTCGATTTGGTCCTGAGCTTCCCCAAAGGAAGTTGCGCTGTAATTGTTTGATAGCTTTAAGCACCCATTTCGGCGCTTCCATTATGGAGAAAAAGTAGAGCGGCATGGATTGAAGAACTGCCTTGATTAGCACAAGCCTGCTGGCCATATTTAGGGCGTGATGCATCCATAGGAATAATTTAGCCTCCAGCTTTTCTAACAGGTTGGTCCATGAGGAGTGCTTAAGGGCAGAGGCAATTAAAGGCGCTCCTAAGTACTTGGAAGGCAGGGAAGCTACGGAGAAGCCTAGAATGCGTGCTATTTCTCTTTGAGTTGTCGGCGGAGTGTTGAAGAAAAAGATCTGGGATTTCACTTTATTGATGAGGGCTCCAAAGGCCTTAGAGAAATTTTCAAGTAAAGCATTTAAGGTGCGAGCTTCTTGAACAGAAGGGTGCCCAAATAACATGTTATCGTCAACAAATTGCTGGTGAGAGATGGTGGGGTCTTGGTGGAGAGTAATGCCTTTGAGGTTTCAGGATAGGATGGCCGAATTTATGCTGCGTCCTAATCCCTCCGCCATAATTACAAACAGAAAGGGTGACAGAGGATCCCCTTGTCTGATTCCTCTGGAAGGGCGGAAGGTGGAAGATGGGATCCCATTTATGAGAATGGAAAAAAACGTGGAAGAAATGAGACTACTTATCCAGCGAATCCAGGAAGAGGCAAAACCAAAAGCTTTCAGAATTTTTTGCATATAGTCCCAGCTGATGCTGTCGAATGCTTTAGATAAATCAATTTTAAATAACATACCTGGTTTTTTGTCTGCTTGAGGGAATGAATAATCTCATGGGTGAGAATTATCCCATCCGTTATTTTTCGTCCCTCGACGTATCCGGATTGTTCTGGTGAAATGATGAAGGCGAGCATGGGTTTCAGCCGAAGAGCCACTACCTTAGAGACGATCTTGTAGATGATATTGCACAAGGCTATAGGTTTGTATTTATCAAGAGAGTTAGAATCCTCTGTCTTGGGTATTAATGCAATGAATGTTGCATTCAGGCCCGGATACATCCATCTTAGAGTGCGCGACTCTTCTACTACTTGCCATAGTTCCCATTTGATCAGCTCCCAAAAATGCTGAAAGAAATTTGAAGTAAAACCATCTGGACCAGGAGCTTTTCCCGCTTTTAATAAATTCACTGCTGTCTCCACCTCCTGAATACTGATAGGTTTGAGAAGGAGAGTTTTATGGTCTTCCGTTATTAAGCGAGGAATATGATTCTGTCAATCGCCTCTGCTCTATTGATGTTGGGCTCTTGGTTCATTTTCCTGAAGTAATGGAGAAATTCCTGTTCTATTCCTTCATGGGTTTCAATTTTGGCTCCCTGTGCATTATTGACTTGTGAGATTTGATTACTCATTCTCCTTTGGACTGTAGTTTTATGAAAAAACTTGGTGTTCTTCTCCCCTTCCTTCAGCCATCTGATTCTAGATTTCTGCCGCCAAAGAACTTCCTCCGATAGATCTCGTTCTAGAATTTTTTTTTCCGTTTCTTGTTCTTTTTGTACTAGTTCTTCCGACCGTCCTTCTGAAATTATTCTTTGCTGAATATTTTTTATTTCTTGAATGAGGAGTTCCTTCTCCCTGAAAATGTTGCCAAAAGTGCTTTTGTTCCAGCGTTTTATCTCCTCCTTGAGCAGCTTCAACTTTTTTTGGAATCTAGCCATTTTTGTAGCCTTAGTCGGATTACAATTTTGCCATGTTGTACGGATGAAGTCATTGAAATCTGGATGAGAGAGCCAGAAAGCTTCAAATCGAAAGGGTCTTTTTATATTGTTACCAGTCTTGTTCCAATGCAATGCAATGGGCCAGTGATCCAATCCGGAGAATGGAATAATGGTGGCTGTGAATTCTCCTTCGATGTGTACTGCATTATCAGAAATTAGAAACCGATCCAAGCGAGACGCGATTTGCAATGGAGCTACTCGTTTGTTAGTCCAGGTGTAGAGGCCGTTGGAGGTGGGCAGATCAATCAGCCAGTTATTTTGGATAAAATCTTTTAGGAGTGAGCCATCCCTGTTTATTCTGCAGCGCCCTCCTTGCTTTTCCTCTATTGACGCAATCATATTGAAATCTCCTCCAGACACCCAGAGCGGGAATGTCCTATCTGCGTTGAGCTGCGATATTACATCTAGTATTTCCGCTTTCTGTTGAGTTTCTTGCGGAAAATATACATTTGTGATATGGCCATAGATGTTCATACCCAGAAGATGAAATATGGCTTGAATGAAGTTTTTATTTGCATGGATATTAACTAGTTGGATTTTTCCTGCATCCCAGAGAATAGCAAGTCCTCCTAAAGCTCCTTGAGCATCTACAATTGTAACTAGCCCTCCTGGCCAGGCCTTAGCTGCAATTTTTTCCAAAAGTATCGAATTGCATTTGGTCTCCTGCAAAAAAATGATTTCTGGTTTTTCCTCCATTATCAAATTTTTTAGAAGTCTCCCTTTCCTTGGGAAATTGAGCCCTCTGATATTCCAAGATATCGACTTCATTGGGAAGGTTTGGGGTCAGTATTGTAATACTTGGTTAGTTTGGCATATCTGCCTGACTCAACCAAGACCTCTCCAATCTTAATAGTTCTTTCTAAAGTCGTTTTCCATCCTCTTGTTTTACTGTCTTTGGTGATGAATTTACCATCCCATTGACTGCCTGTTTGAACACCTAGAGAATATTTTTTTTGAGCTTTATTCAAGACTTCTACTAAGTTATCTACTTGTCTATCAGGGATTTTATCAAAATTACCTGATTTGCAAGCTTGTTCTAGACCCAAAATGTCAAGTTCCCCAATATCTATTGGTTCGCTGTCTTCGTCCATGAAATGCGGTTCTTGAAAGCTTCCTTCTACCTCCTTCCCTTTGTCTGTGCTGTGATTTGTATTGTCTATATCCATTTCCGGAGTATTCCATGTCTCTGAGGCCGACTTGATCTTTTCGCCTTCCTGGGTCGTCTTCTTTTCCCCTGTTTTTGAAGAGGGGCGTGTTGTTTTTTCCGAAATAGACCCTTCCTGTATCTCTGCATTTGCTAAGACCTTGAAACTGTTGCTTGTGGAGGGCTTGGACAGATCCTCTGGCGCCGTCTTAGGAGGTGTTGTGGATTTTTTGCTTCCTCTTCTTCTATTTGTTACTTTGGTGAATCCATCCTGAGATTGTTGCTCTTGGCTATTTTGAGCTGTGGGCTTGTTGTTTAAGGGGCAATCTCTGAAGAGATGGCCGAGGGCATGACATTTCCTACTGCGGAAAGGGACATGCTCATAGTCAATAACCTGAATCCAATCTTGATCTTCATGAAAGAGACGCACCGTATCTGGCAAAGGTTGCTTCAAATCCATGTATACGCAGATCCTGGCATAAGAGGCAAAGAGGTATATCTTATGGTCTTTGTTTCTTCTGCAACTTTGACAAAGTCTCCTAAGACCGATCCGAAGGCTTTTAGTGACTCCTCCTCCCAATATTCCCAGGGTAGCGAGTACAGTCGGATCCATACTGGTGCATAACTTAGATCTTGCTTGTCTGGATTGAAACGGCTGATCCATTCTCTGAGAAATAGCCCTGCAGAGTTGAAAAAATAGGGACCCCAATTGAAGACTCTGTTTCTGTCTTCCAAGCAGTTAAAGATTGCAGTAAAAAACCCTTTCGGCCCTAGAAGCAGGGTTATTTGTCCTTTTGGGTGCCATTTGATATTGATCCAGTTTCTCAGGGCCTTTTCTGTTGGCCAGAATCCGATAAATTTACCTATGAGAGCATGATCCCTCATATACTGTATTCTTGCATTAATACGGTGGCTGGGTAATTCAACTTCTGGCCTGTGAGCAGCAACAGGCTTGCATGTAGATGAACTAACCTTTGGGTTATCTTGCTAAGCTTGATCTTCCTTCGTGTTCTACGTTTCCTCTGTGGTTCTATCATTGTTTACCTATTCCTCAATGGGATTTACCTCGGGTCCTTGTTGGTTTTCTCTAGGTGGAGGTACCGCTCCTCCCTCCCCCTGGGGGGGATCCATTATTGTCGTTTTCTCAGGCCCCGTGCCTGACTCTTCTGCGCTGCCCCTGTCAGATCTGGGATTCACTGGGCAGGGAACCTGCCGCTGCAGGTCTCTGCAGAAACCATAGCGCTTGCTGCTTTCCCGTGACCGTCCTCGCGCGCTCCGACGCTCCGCTCCTATCTTTCTCAATACCAGCTTTGATATTACCGCATATCAAAACGAGAATTGCAGTATGCTAATGGTGGTCATTTTTGTAATAAAATTTGATGGCGATTGTAAATTACAGGATAGACCTAAATTATTCTCGTGGGATCCAACGTAGTTAAGGCATATGTCAGTGTGGATCATCTATTGCAAGAAAATGGAGATTGATTATATGTTATGGCAATGAAACTCGCTCTAAGTATCAATTCAGATATTTCACATTGAGTGATTGATGCGACAAACAGGTGAAGAACACATTACTTTAGAACATTACACATATAAAAGCCTAAAACGCAATGTGAAAATGAAGATTGTAGACTGCTTATATTCTAAGAAGCGCACAACATTCTAATTCAATGTTCGTAAAGCTAATTGGATGTGCGTAAAGTTAATTGGATGCCTATTCGTAAAGCTAATTGGATGTGCGTAAAGTTAATTGGATGCCTAAATTCAAAGATGATAACTGGGGAGAGTTATCTTGAATAAATTCAGGATCAAATCTAAACTTAGGTTACGAGCAACCATGTGTAAGTCGACAATAGACGTTCCTATGGGTCCCTACTCTTCTAGCCAGAACACAACAGATCATATATATATACTTAATGAGATTTGAACCTTCACACAACAAGTTATATATATATACTCAATGAGATTTGAACCCTCATCTCTTAGGCTTCACCTAGCGAGACTCATCGGTAAACCCCATATAGTATGTATCTCCTTTTACCATCGTTGAATTCATGGATTGAAGGACAATGGTTTAATGGTAGTATGTGTTTCTTTTTGCCACCGTTGAATTCATGGATTGAAGGTCATTGGCTCAATGGTTGATATGGTTTTAGAACTAATGCATCAAATAATGATAGGTTTTTGTAAAAATTTCCATGTTTGAGGATGAATATATCATATGATGATATGTACAAAAGACTACATGTTTCGAAACCTTTTTACAAGTACAAAAAGAAAGGATTCATTCTCAGCAATTTCATGTTAGTTCATTGGGAATTAGTTTGAAGCCACGTGGATAAATTTTGGACAACCATATGATATAAGGTTGCTCTCCTACCTTACTATTTTAAGCATTGTGTAATGCTGCAAATCTCGGAAGCCTTGGAGATTAATACTGTTAGATGATCCAAAAATAATTTATTATCATAGGTTATAAAATTGAAATAAAATAATTATTAATTTAAGAAATTAAATTAATAATTATTATTCTAGAATGATTAATTATTTAATGGAGACAATTAGAAATTAGTA
>APFE031331081.1:40355-52194 GCA_000404065.3 Pinus taeda | reverse complement strand
CACTGTTTAGTGCTTGGGAAAGAGCATGTTTAGCTAATTCCTATCTTCTGATTCTGTATTTACAGTCAGATCTGTCTTTCGAGACATTCATATACTTGTATTAGCCTTTGTAGAATTTTTAATACAAGAGGACAAGCCTAGTTTGAGAGGCTTGGTCCAGCAAATGTAGCCTAGAAGGGGTGAACTACTTCATCATTTTGATGTCTTTATTTGCTGAAGATGATATGCTAAACAAAACTGATATAAAGTGTTAAACAACAAATATACATAACTTGCATACACACATAATCACCTATTCAGTTGCAGAAAGTTATTTGTCTTATTCCGCAAGACATCAAACTTCAAGTATGTGTATGTCAAAGACTTCTAAGTGTTTACTTTGTTATTTCTTTAGGCAGAGCCTGTAGAGGGCGAGGTAGTCTCTGAAACTCATCCTCTCTTTAGAGGTGACATGTCTGGTGAATGCCCTTACAATCTATCTCTGTATAAGAAATAAGAAGTTTTCACCTTTTTATAGGTCACTTGGAGCATATAACTCACATTTGAAATTATGGAAAATGGATACCTTACACCCTTAAACAAGTACATTCCATTTTCAGATCAGGTGGTATCAGAGCACGGGTTGAGCATTTTTTTGTGCAAAAGGTGTTAAAGTAGTGTAAGAGATTGACTGTTTTATTTGTTGCAAATGTTTGCTTGAATAGGAAGGGGTTTTTTGTTTGACATTTGATTAAAGCTTGTCATTTGATTGAAAGCTTTGAGAACTCTTATTTGGAAGTTTCTTTTGTTTAATTGACCATTTACATAATGTCAACTTCTTCCACAAGTGAAGTTTCCTCCTTCACAAAATTCTTCAATGATGACATGAAGAATGAGTTCATTAAGGTGAAGGACATGGTGTAGATTCTCATTGAGGATCAAAGAGAAAGTGTTAAGCTTCATGCACAATTCTTGGCTATGAAGGATGAGAAGGAAATAATTCTCCAAAGACTGCATGACATGGAGAAACAACTCGTTCAAGCTCAAGAAGCTTTGTCCAAGAAAATGCATGAGGATGAGGTAAATCATTCAAACTTGTCTTCAATTTCCTCAATTGAAATGTGTGTTGGTTCTTTTGAGAAACATACCAAAGGCATAGGGTCCAAGTTGATGTCCAAAATGGGATATGAAGGAAAAGGATTGGGCAAACATGCACAGGGTATAGTTGAGCCAATAACGGTTGAGGTAAGGCCTAAGAATTTGGGTCTTGGCTATGGACAATCTTATGGAGAAAGTTCCAAAGCAGACATGAAGGCAATTGAAACAGTTCCTAGAAGGAGTTTCAATTCAAGTTCTCTATCTCAAGGTTGTCAAGGTTGTGTCCTTGAGGAATGCAATAGTTTGAAACATACCTTGCAAGAAGAAGGTGTGCATAAGCATGCACTTGAACTAGGATGTGGTGAAAGCTCTAAAACCATTGAAGGGATTGATGGTGTTCCAAAAGGAGCTTCTTCTTCATTTGATTCACCTCCTTATGAAGGTAATGAAGGTGAAATAGAAAGGTGTAAATCTGATTTCAATCATATTTCCTTTGATCATGTAAAGCATGGTAAATTTCCACACAAGCATTGGAAAAGAATTGCATGTTCTTTTTGTGGTTTGGTTAACCATAATGTTTCTAGATGTTGGATAAGAATGGCAACATACAAGAAACTTTTGAAGGAAAGGAGGCAAGAAGCCAAAGTTCCATTGAACAATACAAATCATGCTGTCAAGAAGATGAACATGTGTTGCACTTATTGCCATAAGCAAGGACATACTGCTGAAAGGTGTTGGACTCTGAATCCAACAATGCTTCCACGAAAATTGAAGAAATTGGAGAAAGAGTATGGCAAGAATAGCAAGGAAGTTTCCATCATTGATATGTGTCAGGATGATACACATGTTGATATCGATGTGCAGTTAAAGGAAGCGCCTTTGAAATGGATTGGTAAGAAATGGTTAGAATTCTTATCCAATTAAAGTTGCATGTCTTTTTATTGAATGCATTTCTTTGTTAAGGGAATGCAAGTTGCGGGATGGTAAAATATGAGTATAATGCTCACTACTTTTGCAACAATGTATTTCATTTCAGCTCTTGTCACCCATATGTGTTTTTATTGGGTTGATGTACCTGTTGGTCTTTGAAAAAGAAGAGTTGAAGTTACACCTGTACATAGATGTTGTAGGTGTGTTTATTTAACTGTACATAGTTCATTGTTTTTGATACATACATGTGCTTGTAAATGTATCTTGTTGTTGGTCGACTAGTGTCGCTTGTGAGCACACTTTTACATTGTCGATTGTGTCACATGTTTCATTGACTTGTGTCGATTGTGCCACTTATGTTGTCGACTTGTGTCGATTGTGGTGCACATGTTTTGTCGACTTGTGTCAGTGGTGTACACACTTGTTATGTTGATGGTTGAATCCATTGTTCAGCATATTTTAGGACAAATTGTTGTTGATGATTCTCTTGTTGCACAAGGTACCTTTGGTGTCATTTGGTGCAGGGAAAAAAATTGGTGCAAAGCTGTGCACAATTCTATGAGCTGGAAAAGCCTGCATGCAAGGAGGCTCAAATTTTAGCATGGGTCTCTACTTCTTTTGAGAAGTTTTTGCAGCAAGTTTCCCAAGAGTTTGGGATGAGCATTCGTAGTACATTCAACATGCTGTAGCCGGTAAAAGCCTTCTCATTTGGGAGGCAGCTCTTCTTCTGGAGTGAAGGTGCCATGGATGGGCATTGTGACGGTTGGCAAGCCCACATGTTCAGAGGAATATTTCAACTCATATATCAGCAAGTTTCATTGCTGGTTCCTGCAATTTTAGATTTGTCTGGCGAAAGAACAAGCTCAGTCGTGATTCGACAAGTACTTGGCTTATGCAGCAAAAAGTCGCCATGACGACAGTTGGTAAGGCAGGACATTTTGGCATCAGTATGCTCTTTTGGCTGAACGAAAGAGGATATTTCTATTCCTCAAGTGTTGTATAGTTCAGTTCAGAGATTCAGTAAGCTTTTGGGGACCAAAAGCCTTCTCATTTGGGAGGTGTGATCAGGAGCTCAGGACCAAGTGTCGTAAAATGGTCAAAAACGAAAGTGCTTAGAACCGGTTCGAACTTGAACAACCGGATAGAGCTCATCCTCCTGATTCCGTTGCCACAAACAGTTCGAAAACCGGTCTCCGTATGTAGAAGTTATGCCAAAAACAAAATTGCCCAATGACTCTTAATTTTTGAATTTTTTTTTTTTAAATTTAAAATAGAATATTCCGCAGAATATTTTTGGGTAGGCCAATCAGAAGCCACCACGTGGCAGGCTCAGAGGCCACCACGTGGCAAGGTGACGTCAGCATATATGGGCGCATATATTTAAAATTTTGGTCTGGTTGTGAATCGAACCCACGACCACTCAAACAACATTACAACGTTTTACCAATGCACCAATGGTATCTGACTTCATATGGCGGTGGAGTTAACAATATTAAAAAGGTTGAACTTCCGTTTGGGTGGGAAATGAAGGGGCCCAACCCCCATTCCATATGCCCTTACGCCCAAAACCGTGGGCCTAGACCCTTAACCGCTGGCGCGAAATCCAATTCAAACCTCCCACACGCCTTAATTTCACTCACATGGCGGAGTTAAACTGCAGTTAGCCGGCGGTTATGGAAGATTTAGCGGATCTGTTGGTGGTGGCGCCAAATTTGGTGGCCACCCCATATTTAGCGGGGTTATTTGGCAGTTAGCAAGTTTTAACTGGAGTTTTTCCAGGGGCAGACTGGAGAAACTTTAATGAGCCATAACTTTAGCTAGGAAAGTTCTTTTTGGACAAATTTATTTTTTGATTTTGGGTCTCTTCGACCTTCTGAAGCCATTGGAATAGGTTTCACAACCATCTGAGGTCGTTTGCAGGTGATTTTGCTTCGTGGAAGTTCCAGGAGCCACTAGGGCGAAATCAGTTTGGGAGCTGCATTGGGAATTGTGCAGCCCTCGAATGTGGAACAAAGGTCATTCTTGAAGGTTTTAAATATTCTGAATCCATTTCTACAGCTTGTTTTTCCTGTTGAGGCATTCTTCTCACTGTTTAGCTTCAGGGAAGCTTTCAGGGCCACCAGGGCCATTTCAGTACTTGAGCTGTTTGGGGGCTATGTTCATCCATTTTTGGTGATTCAAAAGCCTATGTTTGCTATTTTCGACCTTCTGAGTCTAATGGCAGAGGTTTCAGAACCAATTGAGGTCATCTTCACCTCGAAACTCTCCATACAAGTTTAAAGGGCCACTAGGGCCAATTGGGGAAAGTACTGCATAAGGTACAATTTCACTGTTTAGTGCTTGGGAAAGAGCATGTTTAGCTAATTCCTATCTTCTGATTCTGTATTTACAGTCAGATCTGTCTTTTGAGACATTCATATTCTTGTATGAGCCTTTGTAGCATTTTTAATACAAGAGGACAAGCCTAGTTTGATAGGCTTGGTCCAGCAGATGTAGCCCAGAAGGGGTGAACTGCTTCATCATTTTGATGTCTTTATTTGCTGAAGATGATATGCTAAACAAAATGATATAAAGCGTTAAATAGAAAATATACATAACTTGCACACACACATAATCACCTATTCACCTGCAGAAATTTATTTGTCCTATTTCGCAGGACATCAAACTTCAAGTATGTGTATGTCAAAGACTTCTAAGTGTTTACTTTGTTATTTCTTTAGGAAGAGCCTATAGAGGGCCAGGTAGCCTCTGGAACTCATCCTCTCTTTAAAGGTGACATGTCCGGTGAATGCCCTTACAGTCTATCTCTGTAAAGAAATAAGAAATTTTCACCTTTTTAGAGGTCACTTGGAGCGTATAACTCACATTTGAAATTATGGAAAATGGATACCTTGCACCCTTAAACAAGTACATTCTATTTTCAAATCAATAAGCGACACATTACACATAAATCGCAAAACACCCATAATTAATATTTATGGGTGCGTGCACATTTACGCGACTATGAGTTCGTTCTAGAAGCCCAACCAAAGTCCTTAGTTACATTGAAATATATTTTGAAATATTTTAATATAAAAATCCAACTACTTTAAACTCATTGTTTATTTAATTTATTTAAGTACATTATAGATGCTTGAAGATTTACGTGGTCAACATTTAGATAAATTAAAATTTGATTCACACTGTTTTAATATGATATTAAAAATACAATATAGTATTTTTTATTTATTTTTTAATTGTGTGCGAATATTTTTAGCCTTATTCATGGTGGGTTATATTGTAATTGTTTTTAGTCAAACGTTATTAGCAGGGTTGGAATTTGACGGGCAAAATGCCCGTCACAAGGCATTTTGACCGTATTTTACGTTTAAAAATTTTAAAAAACCGTTTTTTTGTGATGGGTTTTCAAAGTTATAAAACTTATTTTTCACTCTTTATTTTTTTACAAAAACGTCATTACTACCCTCTCAAACAACAGTCTTGGAATCTGATCCTCGTAATATATTTTATTGACCGGTCAACAAAGAAGTGCGGTAATATTCGGAATGCAGTAGTCTATAACGCGACTTTTTGAAAGCCTTTCCGGCTGATTTTTCTGGTCAAAATCCGGTAGCAATTCATTGGAATCCCAAGTTTGATAGCTAGTTTCTGCACAATCAATGGCTCCCAGGGGTTTTCCAGGGGGCTGAATCCAAATATGCAGTTAAAAAACCATTTTAACTGCTTAAAAATCAAGATTTAACCTCATTTCTTCCATCGGATTCCGTCACCGGAATCTCCAAAAAGTCGCATTATAGACAACTCCTATTTGGAATTGGTTCAATAATATTTGTTTTTATTGAAATAAATTAATTTCATGTTATTTAAAGTTATAGGTTATAGGTGTATATTTGATAGTACGTATTTAGTCGTAATATATTATATTGAGTGATTAATAATTAAGTAGCGTAATATTTAGAATTTATATTATAATATTTGTTTTTATTTAAATAAATTAAATCCATACAGTTTATATTTAATAAATTAAATAAATTAAATTGGTTAGGTTTACAAAAAATTTAAACTTCACCTAGATTTCATGAAATGGATAACCATCAAGCGTTTTACCTTGGACTGATTATATACTTTAAATGAGCAAATTTCAAATGTTCAACCACTTTCTATTGAAACCTCCACAATTGAGTTTTTTCAAATTTTGGTTTTTTTCCTTACGATAAATATATGAAAATTTTCAACATAATTATGTATTGAATGGTAATTTTTTAATGAAAACATTAATAGTGAAGGGTTAATTTATTATGAGAACATCACTCTTGAAGGGCAAAATTTTTAATAGAACGTTTCTTGACGGGAAGCATAAGGACCCAAAACGTCAAAAAAAAATTGTATGACGGGTAAATAGAAATCCAAATTCCTACCCTGGTTATTAGTTTATTGTGTAAATATTTTTAGCTTTGTTTGTTCATGGCCGATTATATTGTAATTGCTTTTTAGTTAAAAATGTTATTGATTTATTGTTCTATAAAAAAATTGTACAATTTTTTAAAAATTGTACAATTTTATAAAGTTTTAAAAAATTAAGATGATTTTTTTGAAAATTAAAATTATTTATGAAATTCAAAAACTTTATTTTTTTATTGGTATAAATTGTGGATGAGATAATTTTTATGGCCTTCAATTTATAATGGTTAAAAATAAAAAAATATATTAAGAAATATAAATTCTTAAAAAACTATTTATTTGCCAAATATACTCATCTAGTATGAAATTGTAGTATGGATTAAAGAATTGTATCATCCTGCTAACTCCATCTTTCTGATTGCGGGCAACTTGGGCACTTGGGCCCCTAGCAAGGCAATAAATATGTGGCCTGCCAGTGGGAATTAAATGAGTGGGGTTGTATATGCCCACTTTTGAATAAGTGGCCTCCCAAAATCCAACAAATAACTCGCCTCCCAAAATCTAACAACCAACATATACAACCCCCCTCATTTAATACTTATTAACAAACTACTTATTTTCAACGCTCTCACAAGCTCTACCTTCATTCACTTAAATTTACTTTATGATTATCCACCTCTAATAATGTTATTAAACATCACATTAACAAAATATACATAAGCTTTCTCATTTGATTAAAACGTAAATATACATATCAATGATTTGTTATATGTTTATGCTTTGCAACAAAAAAAATTCACATCTATATTGATGTTGTAAGGCGTTCCGCTCTGAAATCAACTCCCCTAAGTGCCACCTTGCACCATTATGCACCTTCAGATTTAATGTTAGAGGATTAAAAAAAATCAACCATTGAATTAATAATCAGTTAATAATTAATAATAATTTTAAGTTAATAATCAGTTAATAGTTAGTAATAATTAACTGAAAATTTAACTACTCAAAACTCATTTTAAGGATTTTCCTTCAGTGTCTTAATATGGAGAGAGAGAGATAGCAGAAATCGGAAAAGAAAAAAAACAATGAAGGCGGTTCTGTTGTCGGTATTCTGGAAAAAGGCAGAAGTATACAGTGAAGTCGATTCTGTTGCAGGTATTCTGGAAAAGGCAGAATACTTTTGTTACGCTGGATTTGATTCAGGTTCTATGGCCGATATTCTGGAAAAGGGATTCAGATTCCGTTGTTGGTATTTTGGAAAAGACAGAGTACTTCTAGTATGCACTAGATTTGATTCAAGTTCTGTGGCCGATATTCTAGAAAAGGGATTCAGGTATTTTGGAAAAGGCATAATACTTCAGATACATGTTGGATTTGATTCAGCAAACGTTATCGTTGTTTTTTGAATCTTATTGTACCTGGCAAGATTTAGTTGGAGGAACCTGGAAAGGTCTAGTTGGGGTTGAGATTGCAGGATGGTTGATGGAATTTGAAGGTAATATGCATTTACTAATATCTCTATGTTTTTTCCACTTTCTATATAAATTCCCAAATAGATAGATTTAGTTGGAAGAACATGGAAACATTTAGTTGGGGTCAAGATTGCAGGACGATCAAGAAAGGGAAAAGGGGTTTTATGTATCAATAAACACGATTAAACTATAAATAAGCCAACAATTTGCAGGCACAAAGCTGAAGAAAGTTTGCGTCTAGATTGCCCAAAATGGGAAGATGGAGATGAAATCGCATTCAAAACCATACCTGCCGCCAAGTTACTTTGTATTAAAAAAAATCCCTAAATCTTTTGAGTACTATTCTCAAGAAAGTTGGTGTGAATGCATGTCATTTAGCCTAAATCTTATGAGTACTATTCTCAAGCAAGTTGTGAATGCATGTGATTTAGATTTGCCTTGCGAGCATTGCCTCAACAATGTGATTAATGTTAATCATCTCAAGCCCTATGAACCTCCAATTCTGGAAGAGGAAGTTCACATCCTCCACAATGTGGTTAATGTTAATCATCTCAAGCCCTATGAACCTCCTATTTTGGGAGAGGAAGTTCACATTTCCCACCCACCTAATAAAATTTTGGATTTTCAATAGTTGTTGGAGGAAGACACACTACTAGACCTATAGCATTAGACTACGATGTACCTTGTTGGGCACGAAATCCAACTTCCTTCTTAGGAGAAATGGTTGTATCTTGTTGGGCACCAAAGCCAACTTCCTTCTTAGGAAAAATGGTCGTCTCAGATTTATTTTGATCATTGCTTCTCACCCCTTGTTGAGAAGGTGGGATCAGTTTTGCTAAAACAATGAAGAAATGATGTGCCACATCTGCCAGTCATTTATATCTAGTCTTAATAATTAGTTGTAGCATAATAAAGGCATGGTTAATCTTGAGCACTATGCATTTTTAACTTATATTGTTTCTTAGTTAAAGCTAACTTTGTCAAAACTAATCAGATCTCATCTTAAGTAAATTATAAAAGGCATTTTCTCATAAGCATAAGATACAAATGTTTTGGGAATCAATATTCTTGTGCATTTTAGGTTTCCATGTTCATGTCTTAAGCATTTGAGTGTTATGTCTTACTCAGAAGTATAAGATACAAATGTTTTTGGAATCAATATTCTTGTGCATTTTAGGTTTGCAAGTTTCCTTCTTAAGCATTTGAGTGTTATGTCTTATCAATCATCCAACCATATGATGAAGGGAGGAATATCTAGTGGTTTAGCAGTTTGCAAATGGGAAAGAGGTTGATATCACCTCCAGAGCTCTCAAAATATGCAGTGACCTGGGTCGTTCGATCAAGGAGGATGAATTACTGACAATTCCACCATTCTTCTCCAATTTATGCCTTACGACGTTTCCTTTGCAACATTTGGTGCAATTGCTAGTTATATATAATATATATATATATATATATATATATATATATATATATATAATATATATATATATATATATATAATATATATATATAATATATAATATATATATATATACATACACATACACATACACATACACATACACATACACATACACATATACATATATACTTTCATTTTCTCGTTCAAGAGTAGATCCACCCACAAAAAATCCCATTTGCCTGGTCAATACAATGGAATTTGTCACTTCTACTTCCACTGCACTTAATTCTTCAAATAACTTTAAGAGCCAGCTAAGTTCAGGACAAAACCCAACCAAGTTTACAAGACGAATATACTGTAAAAGGCATATCAATACTTGGTCATCTTTTCTTGTCGCTTATATGGCCAAGAGAGCACAAAGACCTTCCCGCAGAGTTGGATGATTATGTTGGACCAGCTGGCCAGTGAAGGAAGACCTTGCAATTGGTCCGACATGTTGGCTCCTTGTTGAAGGAACAAGTGACAAAAGCCTGACAACTGCCCAAGGGTCAACAAGTAGAGATATACATGTTCACTTACATTCTAGATGTAGTCTGTGCCCGTTAGAAGTTCCCAAGCTTGGGTTGGGCATGGACACGTTCAGAAACCTCTATGTACACTTACTGCAGATTGTTCTCTGAATGCAGCTTCCATGGAGTTATTGTATAGTTGTCAGACCACTTTGTCACCCCGGTGTACAAAATGATATTTGAGCAGGATCCACCTTGCATGTCACAGTGGGTGATGGCGACATTCTTGTCCATTGATATAAACGCCGCCAAATATGCTTTAAAAGTACTTCTAAGCAATCTTTTGTTTCATACTCTAGGAAATTAATGCTTCTTAGTATTAAAAAAATATATCAATTACAAAAAGATCATCTAGTTTTTGTTTAGTGACCATATAGGGTTCTTTATTAACCATCTTCCTCCTGAAAGTTCAAATACTCTTTTTATGGTTAATCATTGCAATTTAATTACATTTAATTTTTTAATTTCAAAATACTTTAAATCTAGTATTATACTTATTAGTGTAATCATGACTCATATTACTCTCTTTGATTTGTTCATAATAATTTAGATTGTATAAGATAAGTAAAGTAATGGGAATCAAACATTCCAATCCCCTAATCTAGCTTTAAATATAGGAACATTTATGTAGCACAAGGTGAATTATAAAATATAAAAAATATAATATATAAATTATTATTTTAAAAATCTTTAAAATATATAATTTTTTAATATACCAATTAAATTATCATTAAATTGTTTATTGAAAATTATTTTTAAATTTAATTTGTTTATTAAGAAATAGTATTTTATAAGAGAGAATTTTTTTACTTTTATTATATGTTTTTAGATTTTTAGATTATTGAGGTAATTTTCTAAAGATTTTGTTAAGTAGATTTTGCTCAAAATCTAGCAAGAATTTTTTAAAATGCTAAGATTGAGTTTTATTTTTAGAATTCAAGCGTTCTATACAGATTCAAATATTCATTTTAAACAATGAAAATACACAATCCCTTGAAGAAATTCTATGACAAGATTTAGACTAACAACAAAACATTTATTAGTTAGATTGTGTTTTTTTTTAATTTTAAACTATTTTTAATTTTTTCTAATGAAATTAATTAATAAATATTTTTTAAACCTGTGTTATTTTACATATTAATTATTTAATTTTTTTTTTAAAATTAAAATATTTACTTATTTTTTATTAAAACAAATAAAATTTTCAAATTGCATAATTTAAATAATCTCAACTTTATAGGATGCTTTTCAAAATTCAATACATAATCTTAAAAAAAAACACTTATTACTTTGCAATTACTCTTTTAACTATTTTAAAATTTAAAGATTAAATGTTCCAAAAGCTAGTGACCCCTTGACATTCTTTATAAAGTATAATCTTTCACCTTTTTGAGATCCTATATGGTCATCACAATTTCTAGAAAGATGCCAAAAAAATGAAATTAGCCAGGGTCAATAAAAAATAAAAAACAACTTTCGGAAGGATTTTGAAGTTATTAGAAATTTTAAAAAGAACAAATATTCTAGGACAATCAAGATTTAGCAAATACAAATAATTAATTAAAGAACATTTCAAAAACTTACAACAACATAAATAAAAGGTCTCTCAAAAACTTACAACAAGACCAATAGTAATTATTAAGTAGTACTTCTTAAAGACCATAGACAAAAATGTAAGTAAAAAGGCCTTTAAAAACTAAAAATAAGACGAATAATATTAGACAATTACACTCGTTTATTTTGTTTTCATCTAAATTTATTGTTCATCACTTTTTCTATCATTTTCAAATTTCAAATCGCATATAATTAAAATAAAGTTAGTTAAATAATAGTATTTTCTTAATATATAAGTGTTTTTCTTGTGTTGTGAAGTAGTGTTAGAAATTATAATTATATTGCATAGTTGATTTTTGTATTGTTCAATAGTATCTTGAAAATGTTTTTCATCAATAACATCCAAAATGAAAAATTGTAACTTGAAAACAAAT
>APFE031331081.1:6515-23265 GCA_000404065.3 Pinus taeda | reverse complement strand
TGAATGCCTTTTGAGTCTTTTACCCGGTGTTTCTGTGGAGCTTTGAGATTGATTTTGTGAGGTTCGTTAATGCAGGGAAATATTCCCATCGAGGAGGTTTTTGAGAATTTAAGATGCAGCAGGGAAGGTTTGAGCAACCAAGTTGCGCAGGAGAGGCTCACTATATTCGGATACAACAAGCTCAAAGAGAAAAAGGTAAGGGTAGCTTCGACATATTTCTAATTTTGAGCTCAGTTCCGGACTTGAGTTGGGATTTGAGATCTACGGGGAATTGAATTTCTAAGGCTGTTTGAGCCTTGAGGTATGCAGAGTAAAGCAAATTCTTTGGTTCTACTGTGAAGCGATTTCTTTCACAGTTAGAGATATGAACAGGCACAATGTAATTTCCATGGCTTATATTGTTCTTTAAAATAAATACGTTTTCTTAGCTTGGTCGGGCTTATACTACAACATCAAATCTTTAGGCTACAGGAAAGTATATTGCCTAGGCTTCCGATGAGGGATCCTTTGTCATAGCTTATGCCAAGAGGTTCGTGCACTTGGGGTTTATGCAGAGTACTTGAACATTATCAAGAATTGATTAAATTTAACTCCATGATGTCCTTTGGGTGCGTAGGAAAGCAAATTTCTCAAGTTTTTGGGTTTTATGTGGAACCCCTTATCATGGGTTATGGAAGCCGTAGCTGTGATGGCCATTCCTATGGCGAATGGAGGAGTAAGCATCATACACTTCTAATTCCCCTCGTTGATTCTATTATAAAGAAACTATCAAGCTTCATTGCTAATATCATGTAATTAGTTCTATATATTTTGTCGGCATAGTCGTTGCACTCATCATTTTTCTATCTCGGGTTCTTCATCTCTTTGCAGTCTCAGTCATTACTAGTGATTCGTCTTTCTCGTTGGTAAAACAACTGTTGATATACTGCTAATGCCATATTTCCTCGGTTTTTGAAAACTCTTGGCTATTTACACCACAAATATCATGTTGTTACTTTTATATGTTCTATTTTTTTTTCTATGGTGTTTTCTTCTCTGCAAGGGCTTTTCCTAGTCGGGCCTACAATGTGTGCATTCAGTTTATCAAACATGTCTGTCTGCCTGTCTTGACTCTTCAACATGCTTGGATAATATACCCCCATTGATCAATCCATGAACTAAACACATATCTTTAAAGTTTGGCCATTCCTTCTGATAATTGTATTTTTTTGGCAAATTGGTCATGGTTATTCTTTTGTTTTTTCATCATTAATAATATTTGCTAGTACTGTTGCTAATTTTGTGTTTTCTGTGTTTGTTTGATAGTAAATAGTAGTGTGGCTTTTGGTCTCTCCTATTGGATATCGTTCCCCTCTATTGTATATTTAGTACTTCACAGTATTACTTCATCCTTATGGTTCCTGTGCATATTATTGGAAAAGAAGATGGCTTCTTGTTCTACCGTGTCACAATATTTCTCTCTTGTAGCCAGTATCAGTCAGGGCATACCCTATCCGCTCTTTTTAGTTGAGGCTTTAATCATGTAAATTTACCCTATCTGCTATTTTTAGTTGAGGCTTTAATCATGTAAATTGTATCTTTGCAGGGAAAACATCCTGACTGGGAAGATTTCTTTGGTATTCTAACATTGCTTGTTATAAACTCTACCATAAGTTTCATAGAGGAAAACAATGCTGGCAATGCTGCTGCGGCACTGATGACTCAGGTGGCTCCAAAGAGCAAGGTCTATTCACTATCTTTTGTATGAGTGGCAGCCCCGATATTTTCAGTTTTCTATCCTTGGTTTTGCAGGGAAGCATGCAATTGGATGTTCAGAATCCTCTTAAGATCATGGGTCTGCAGTTTTAAATTCCTTAGTCAATGACTTAAGACTTTGAACTTAACAGGTTCTCGGAGATGGACAATGGAGTGAAGAAGATGCATCGGTGCTTGTTCCTGGTGACATAATCAGCATCAAACTTGGAGATATTGTTCCTGCGGATGCGCATCTTCTTGAAGGAGATCCTTTAAAGATTGATCAGGTCTTAATCCAATCCTTTTATTTACTTCTTATTTCTTATTACAAGTGCTGGAATTTTCGGTATTCTTTTATATGGTTTCTGGGATTAACTTCGAGTGTTTTGGTACTTTTCCTGAGCCACGTTTTATGACAATATTTTTGAATGTGTGTAGTCTGCCCTCACTGGTGAGTCATTACCAGTAACAAAGGGTCCTGGCGATGGGGTTTATTCTGGCTCTACTTGCAAACAGGGTGAACTTGAATGTGTTGTCATTGCTACTGGGGTCCATACCTTTTTTGGTAAAGCAGCACATATTGTGGATAGTACAAACCAAGTTGGCCACTTCCAAAAGGTTGGTATTTATTCTGGACTTTTGATTCTTTTTTTGTCCTTTCTCTTATTTCATAAATACATAATTTTTGGTGATACTGCAGTTGTACCAAATTGGCTAGTTAGGGTTCGTGGTAATATTGGATGATCCAATACTGTAAGTTTCCTTCAAACAAGTATCAATTACTAATTGTTGTCATGAATAGGTTTTCACGAAAGGATATGACAATGATGTTGTTGTCCTGATGGCTGCAAGAGCATCCAGAACAGAGAATCAAGATGCCATTGATGCGGCAATTGTTGGGATGCTTGCGGATCCTAAGGAGGCAAGTTTTTTTTTTATGTCATCATATTAAATTTTAGTTGATAAGCAGCTCTATGCTTATTTTACTGATTTGTATCTTTTGTTGTGGGTTTTAATATCCATGGATGTAAAAGGCGCGGGCAAGCATTCAAGAGGTCCATTTTCTTCCTTTTAATCCAACTGACAAGAGGACAACTCTCACTTATATTGACAATGAAGGGAAAATGCATCAACTTAGTAAAGGTGCTCCAGAGCAGGTATTGTTCTTTGGATGTTTGACCTTCTTCATTAGGCTTGGTAATGGGTTGTATTGTTTAGAAAGTGCTTCAAAACTTATTTGTACACATTCTATTAAAACTGAAATGACCAAATACTTTCTGCTAGATTCTTAACCTCGCACATAATAAGCCAGAAATTGAGTGGCGAGTTCATACAGTTATTGACAAGTTTGCTGAACGAGGACTTCGCTCTCTTGCAATTGCATATCTGGTTAATAATATGGCTTCTTTTGCTATATCCGTGGGCTGAATCTTCCCACTAAGTTCTTCTTGTTGATTATGTATATCTTTATAGCTATCTCAAAATGTTTGCAGGAAGTTCCACAGGGCAGGAAGGAGATTCCAGGAGGGCCCTGGCATTTTATTGGATTGATGCCCCTTTTTGATCCCTCACGCCATGACAGTGCTGAAACAATCAGAACGGCTCTTAATCTTGGTGTAAATGTCAAAATGATCACAGATATGGTGAGGTCATGGTGTCATTAGTTTCACTACTGTTTTTGTAATGCAGCGAGCCAACATTTAACTATTTACTTGCAAATGTTCATCAAGAGATCAATTAGCTATTGCCAAGGAGACAGGTCGCCGACTAGGCATGGGTACAAACATGTATCCATCATCCTCTTTACTAGGTCAGGACAAAGATGAATCAATTGCAGCTTTGCCAGTTCATGAACTGATAGAGAAGGCTGATGGTTTTGCTGGTGTTTTCCCTGGTGAGCAACAATTATCTTTTACTTCTGTGTTTTTTCTTGGGAGTCCCACTCAATTCTTTATATTTCCAACTCCCTTCTCTCTTGGTTATGGAACTTTATGTTTCATGGTTTATATTATAACTATTATTTTGCAGGTGGAAATGTTTATCTCAGATACTTTTATTTTTTCATTTCCTTAATTAGTGTTTGATTCCATATCCTTCCTGATTTTGACTAGTCATTGTAGAGCATAAGTACGAGATTGTTAAACGATTGTAGGCTAGAAAGCACATATGTGGAATGACTGGCAATGGTGTTAATGATGCGCCTGCACTAAAGAAGGCAGACATAGGAATTGTTGTTGCTGACGCAACTCATGCAACAAGAATTGCTTCTGACATAGTCCAGTCAAGAAACTGGCCCCATAGCTATTTTGTTACTATGTAATATTTGCATCAACTGTGAAATGATTTACGGCTGAGAGTACCTGCCTGCCTTGAGCGACTTATATGAATTACTGGTTTTAAGGTTTAAAGATCGATTTATATGAATTATTGGTTTTAAGATTTAAAGATATTTTTCAGTATAGGCAATTAATTTTTCAGTCAAGATGGAACAGAATGTTTATTTGTGGTTGAGCATTATTGAAAGGGCTGAATTCGATCACTTTGTATCTCCAAACCTTGTTCCTAAATGATTTTGTGCATTTCTAGTTAGCATCTTCATTCAAATAAAGCTTCTTTAAGTTCATAATGGTTCTTGTCATACTTGGACAGATGGATGCAAATGGTATAGCTATTTTGTTACTATGTAATATTTGCATCCACTGTGAAATGATAATTATTGGTTTTAAGATTTAAAGATATTTTTTCAGTCTAGGCAATTAATTTTTCAGTCAAGATTGAACATAATGTTTATTTGTGGTTCAGTCCATTTATTCCTTGACCTCTGCTTCCCATCCCCTCCAGACTTGGGATAATTTCCGCCGCAGTAGTCTATAACGCGACTTTTTGAAAGTTTTTCCGGCGGCTTTTTCTGGTCAAAATCCGGCAGCCATTCATTGGAATCCCAAGTTTAATAGCTAGTTTCTGCACAATCAATGGCTCCCAGGGTTTTTCAGGGCGCTGAATCCAAATATGCAGTTAAAAAACCATTTTAACTGCTAAAAATCGAGATTTAACCTCATTTCTTCCGCCAGATTCCGTCACCGGAATCTCCAAAAAGTCGCATTATAGACAACTCCATTTCCGCCAGGCCAACTTTTCTAAGTTCTGCAATTCCCTGCAGACCCCGCAAGAACTACCGCCACGATAATAGCTCCTTGTTATACATGTCGTAGATATAGTATTACACATTCAATTTTTATTTTGATGAAGTATTACGAGGCAAGCACTAACCGGCTCCGAAGTCTCGGACGGTTTTAGGTCGCTCCACTTACCTGAAATTAGGTTTTCGGGTCCACTCCATGTACCTACGTCTGATTTTATTTTTTCAATTTGCTCTGACCGGAGGCAGGTGTGCCACTGGACACGCGTGCGTTCACGGATATTCAAATTAGATTTAATTAATTAAAATATTTTTAATAATAAAATACTTTCAAGTATCACCAAAATCACGTAGAACTTGGACGCAGGTGTGCGACTGGACACGCGTTCCCATTACACGCACGGATATTGAAATTAGATTTATTTAATTAAAATATTTTAAAAATCACGGAGAACTTGGAATCTTGTGGTGCGACTTTGTTTGATAAGCGACACATTACGCATAAATTGCAAGGCACCCATAATTAATATTTACGCATAAATTGTAAAACACCGTAATTAATATTTACTAAATGCCTGCACATTTACGCGACTATGAGTTCGTTCTGGAAGCCCAACCGATGTCCTTAGTTACATTGAAATATATTTTGAAATATTTTAATATAAAAATCCAACTACTCTAAACTCATTGTTTATTTAATTTATTTAAATACATTATAGATGCTTGAACATTTACGTGGTCAACATTTTGATAAATTAAAATTTGATTCACACCGTTTTAATATGATATTAAAAATGCAATATAGTATTTTTTTTATTTTTATTTTTAATTGTGTGTGAATATTTTTAGCCTTATTTATGGTGGGTTATATTGTAATGGTTTTTAGTCCAAAGTTATTAATTTATTGTTCTCTAATTGAGTGTGTAAATATTTTTAGCTTTTTTGTTTATGGCAGATTATATTGTAATTTTTTTTAGTTAAAAAGGTTATTGATTTATTGTTCTATAAAGAAATTTGTACAATTTTATAAAGTTTTAAAAAATTAATATGATTCTTTTGAAAATTAAAATTATTTATGAAATTTAAAAATTTTATTTTTTTATTGATATAAATTGTGGATGAGATAATTTTTATGGGCTTCAATTTATAATGGTTAAAAATAAAAAAATATATTAAGAAATATAAATTTTTAAAAAACTATTTATTTGCCAAATATACTCATCTAGTAGTTGTAATCATTAGAAACCATTGTTTAAAAAATGTAGTATGGATTAAAGAATTGTACCATCTTGTCAACTCCATCTTTTTGATTGAAGGCAACTTGGGCACTTGGGCCCCTAGCAAGGCAACAAATAGGTGGCTTGCCAATGGGCATTGAATGAGTGGGGCTATATATGCCCACTTTTGAATAAGTGGCCTCCCAAAATCCAACAAATAACAGGCCTCCCAAAATCCAACAACCAACATATACAACCCCCCTCATTTAATACTTATTAACAAACTACTTATTTTGAGAGCTCTCACAAGCTCTACCTTAATTCACATAAGATTACTTTATGATTATCCACCTCTAATAATGTTATTAAACATCACATTAACAAATTGTACATCAACATCACATTAACAACATATACATAAGCTTTCTCATTTGATTAAAAGGTAAATATGCATATCAATGATCTGTTATATGTTTATGCTTTGCAACAAAAAAAATTCACATTTATATTGATGTCGTAAGGCATTCTGCTTTGAAATCAACTCCCCTAAGTGCCACCTTGCACCATTATGCACCTTCAGATTTAACGTTAGTGGATTAAAAAAAATCAACCATTGAATTAATAATTAGTTAATAATTAATAATAATTTTAAGTTAATATTCAGTTAATAGTTAGTAATAATTAACTGAAAATTTAGCTACTCAAAACTCATTTTAAGGATTTTCCTTCCGTGTCTTAATATGGAGAGAGAAAGAGAGATAGCAGAAAATGGGAAAAAAACATAATGAAGGCAGTTCTATTGTCAGTATTCTGGAAAAGGCAGAAGTATACAGTGAAGTCGGTTCTGTTGCAGGTATTCTGGAAAATGCAGAATAATTTTGTTATGCTTTCAGGTTCTGTGGTTGATATTCCAGGAAAAGGGATTCAGATTCTGTTGTTGGTATTTTGGAAAAGACAGAGTACTTCTGATACGCAATGGATTTGCTTCAGGTTCTGTGGCCGATATTTTGGAAATGGATTCAGGTATTTTGGAAAAGGCATAATACTTTAGATATACGCTGGATTTGATTCAGCAAACGTTATCGTTGTTTTTTGAATTTTATTGTACTTGGAAAGATTTAGTTGGAGGAACCTGGAAAGATCTAGTTGGGGTTGAGATTACAGGACAGTCGACGGAATTTGAAGGTAATATGCATTTACTAATATCTCTATGTTTTTTTCCACTTTCTATATAAATTCCCAAATAGATAGATTTAGTTGGAAGAACATGGAAAGATTTAGTTGGGGTCAAGATTGCAGGACGGTCGAGAAAGGGAAAAGGGGTTTTATGTATCAATAAAAACGATTAAACTATAAATAAGCCAACGAATTGCAGGCACAGAGCTGAAGAAATCCTACATCCAGATTGCCCAAAATGGGGAAGATGGAGATGAAATTGCATTCAAAACCCTACCTGCTGCTAAGTTACTTTGTATTAAAAAAAAATCCCTAAATCTTTTGAGTACTATTCTCAAGCAAGTTGGTGTGAATGCATGTCATTTAGCCTAAATCTTATGAGTACTATTCTCAAGCAAGTTGTGAATGCATGTCATTTAGATTTGCCTTGCGAGTATTGCCTTGACAATGTGATTAATGTTAATCATCCCAAGCCCTATGAACCTCCGATTCTGGAAGAGGAAGTTCACATCCTCCACAATGTGGTTAATGTTAATCATCTCAAGCCTTATGAACCTCCTATTTTGGAAGAGGAAGTTCACATTTCCCACCCACCTGATAAAATTTTGGATTTTCAATAGTTGTTGGAGGAAGACACACTACTAGACCTATAGCATTAGACTACGATGTACCTTGTTCGGCACCAAAGCCAACTTCCTTCTTAGCAAAAATGGTCGTCTCAGATTTATTTTGATCATTGCTTCTCGCCCCTTGTTGAGAAGGTGGGGTCAGTTTTGCTAAAACAATGAAGAAATGATGTGCCACATCTGCCAATCATTTATATCTAGTCTTAATAGTTAGTTGTAGGATAATAAAGGCATGGTTAATCTTGAGCACTATGCATTTTGATGCAGGGTAGTTCTGCAAAACCAAGATCTTCATATGCTAACTATCACGGGTTAGCAATCTCCATCAACAAGGAATTCATTAAACCATAATTGCCGAGGTTTACCATTATCTCAACTATCTTACGCACAGGTTATTTTACCAAATAAAAATTACAGCGCCCATCATTCCTTTCAAGCCTTTGACTATCATTTCTCCATCGAATATCTAGGATCCAGAGCGCATCTTCCTCACTGAATGAAATGTCATTTAATCACAAAAATCTCCCATCGCACACAGTTACACATCAAATAGCGCATCAGAACTTATTACAATGCGACTAGGAAGGGGATTAATTAAATCAAATACCGGAAAATCATTTACAATCATATACAGTAATAACAATTTACGCACCACGCGCTCCTGCAACAAGCAAACCCAGCCAGCGCGGTGTCAATCCCCGTAACCCCGCCTTTTAGGCATCGACGGTTCTATACTCATAACTCTTTACCGTATGTAATGCTGTACTTCGAACCAACTGCTGGAGACCTCGTTTACAAAGCATTAAATATACAGGTTATATATATATTGCCTGAAACTCATTCAAAAACAGCGCACTTCTTATTCTTCGGTTCACCAAAATCCGTCATATTTGTCTGCCCACGATCGCCACAAGAGAATTATCAACATTCCTATGCCCACTCATTTGACAATTCATAAAAGATAATCAATTCAACATACATTACACTGCCTTTTTATATGGATTTCGGTTCACTGTTCGCCCTTTGATCATCTACTATCACATCAAATACTTTAATGCACAGATATATATATTTTTTTTCATGCAAATCAAATGCGCCCTATTAGAACTGTGGAAATTCAAAAGCATTACCATCGACTTTCAAATCTACTTAACCAACTATCATTCATTTTTCTTCAGAACACCAAGAGGGATCTTTTTATTACAATATTTTTGGCATCGCCCTCTCTCTCTCTCTCTCTGAACTTGAGAGCTTAGCTGCCTGTTTTATTTATAATAATAATGGATACATAGATCAGGCCTTATCTCTAGAAAAAGCATGATTTTTCCCTTTTTACAAAATGACTTAAAGCTGGAAGCTTTATTCCCTATTTTTTTATCTTAATTTTAACTAAAAAAACATAAAAACAGAGGGCAAAGGATCCCACTCCTTGCCTGTAGATAATCTTTTTGATTTTTGGAATAAATCAAAAGATTTTTCCCCTTCTGAGTCACATGCGCCTGCATCAGACTCCCAAGGTAGAAAAAATTCATGGTCTCCTGATCATGTGGTTTGTGGTCTTGGTCTCCCTGGATCCCATACTTTGTTCTGCAACCGTCCAAATGATTTATTCCTTTGCTGCCGCTACATTTCTGCTGTCTTTTCCTCCATCTTCTTCTTTTTGTCAATCAGGTTCAAGTTCTGATTGGTCTTGCTTGCTGCTATTTCTATTTTTCTCCATTTTGATTGCTGCATCATCAGCTGCCATATTTCTTCAATCTCTATGTCTACCTTACTGCTATTGTTCCCAATTTCTGTTAATTTAGCTGCTACCATAGATGTTGCTTCCGCTGCCGCCATAGATGTTGCTTCCGTTGCCGCCATAGATGTTGCTTCCGCTGCCACCATAGATGTTGCTACCTCCCAAGCTTCCTGCCCCTCTGCAACATACTCTGGCTCATCCCCTATAAACACAATCAAATTGTTAGCATTAAAATCACAAGACCCACTGGTCCTATTTGTCGATTCAGTCACCAACGTTTCTCTCTGCAGCTTGAAGTCTTTTTCAGGACTCAAAAAATTTTCACTCGCTTTCTCCGCAGCTTTCTCTGGCAATATTTCAGCATGTTGATTTGTATTCACCATGAGACTGTCAGCTAGTCTCGCCTTCTTACCATCTTCTGCTTCATGACTGTCCTTCATGAAAACTTCCCTGCCTTGTTTCCTCAGCAAATTAACCTGTGCATGAGTTCTCTGTCTCTCCAGTTCTCTTCTCTGAAGATCTAGTTTCCTGTATAATTCAATAACTTCATTAGGAGTAGATTTTGGAAACTTCACATAACCATTTATTCCTTCAACAACTCTTGACCAATATTCAGCTGGTCTTTCTTTTTCTGCATCAACATCCTGATTAGATTCCTTCTTCATGACAATATCAGCCAATTGTCTTTCACCTGCAAACATACACAAATTTTCAGATTTAAAACCATGTGACCCTTTGGTCTTACTTGAAGTTTCAGTCTTCAAGTCTTCATCTTCACTATCTCTAAGAAATTCTCCCTATTCCATTTCAACTTCCTCTTGACTCATCTTCTCGCCATTTACCTTGGAATCCTCTTTCTTATGTCGTCTACTGTGGCTTTTTCCTGAACCTCTGTTATGACTATTTGTACTCAACTCCTTTGCAACAAGCCTCTGCAAGAGCTAGTCCTCCTGGCTGGAACCTTACCTCACTAAGCTCTCCTCACTTAGTCTTTTGGTAAGCACGAGTCCTCCGTCTGGAACCTCTTCCTGAGAAACACCTTTGCTCCTTCTAGGCTTCTGCAATCTCCCACGCTCTCCTGAGAACACTTCAGTTGTTCTCTCTATCCAATTCCTTATTGGATTCTTCAGGTTCACTGCCACTCCTCTGCAACCATAAACTTCAGTTCATAAACTTCAAATAAAAAAAAATCACCTCACCTTTAAGATCTTGCCTGATCTTGTCTTCTTTCCACTGCTGCAATCTTCTTCACTTGTGTATGCTTGCACATCAAATTTAAAAATCTGATCTTTATTTCAACCATTCACCACACTTAAAAAAAAACACTTCAATTTTCAGCTGTACAAAAAAAACAAACTTCTTCAAGAAGACAATCCCGCTCTGATACCACTTGATGCAGGGTAGTCCTGCAAAACCAGGACCTTCATATGCTAACTATCACGGGTTAGCAATCTCCATCAACAAGGAATTCATTAAACCATAATTGTCGAGGTTTACCATTATCTCAACTATCTTACGCACAGGTTATTTTACCAAATAAAAATTACAGCGCCCATCATACCTTTCAAGCCTTTGACTGTCATTTCTCCATCGAATATCTAGGATCCAGAGCGCATCTTCCTCACTGAATGAAATGTCATTTAATCACACAAATCTCCCATCGCACACAGTTACACATCAAATAGCGCATCGAAACTTATTACAATGCGACTAGGAAGGGGATTAATTAAATCAAATACCGGAAAATCATTTACAATCATATACAGTAATAACAATTTACGCACCACGCGCTCCTGCAATAAGCAAACCCAGCCAGCGCGGTGTCAATCCCCGTAACCTCGCCTTCAAATACTGTAACCCCGCCTTTTAAGCATCGACGGTTCTATACTCATAACTCTTTACCGTATGTAATGCTGTACTTCGAACCAACTGCTAGAGACCCCGTTTACAAAGCATTAAATATATATATATATATATATATATATTACCTGAAACTCATTCAAAAATAGCGCAATTCTTATTCTTCGGTTCACCAAAATCTGCCATATTTGTCCGCCCACGGTCGCCACAAGAGAATTATCAACATTCCTATGCCCACTCATTTGACAATTCAGAAAAGATAATCAATTCAACATACATTACGCTGCCTTTTTATATGGATTTCGGTTCACTGTTCGCCCTTTGATCATCTACTATCACATCAAATACTTTAATGCACAGATATATATTTTTCTTTCATGCAAATCAAATGTGCCCTATTAGAACTGTGGAAATTCAAAAGCATTACCATCGACTTTCAAATCTAATTAACCAACTATCATTCATTTTTCTTCAGAACACCGAGAGGGATCTTTTTATTACAATATTTTTGGCATCGCCCTCTCTCTCTCTCTCTCTGATCTTGAGAGCTTAGCTGCCTGTTTTATTTATAATAATAATGGATACATAGATCAGGCCTTATCTCTAGAAAAAGCATGATTTTTCCCTTTTTACAAAATGACTTAAAGCTGGAAGCTTTATTCCCTATTTTTTTAATCTTAATTTTAACTAAAAAAACATAAAAACAGAAGGTAAAGGATCCCACTCCTTGCCTGTAGATAATCTTTTTGATTTTTGGAATAAATCAAAAGATTTTTCCCCTTCTGAGTCACATGCGCCTGCATCACATTTTCAACTTATATTGTTTCTTAGTTAAAGCTAACTTTGTCAAAACTAATCAGATCTCATCTTAAGTAAATTATAAAAGGCATTTGCTCAGAAGCATAAGATACAAATGTTTTGGGAATCAATATTCATGCATTTTAGGTTTGCATGTTTATGTCTTAAGCATTTGAGTGTTATGTCTTACTCAGAAACATAAGATACAAATGTTTTTGGAATCAATATTCTTGTGCATTTTAGGTTTGCAAGTTTCCTTCTTAAGCATTTGAGTATTATATCTTATCAATCATCCAACTATCTGATGAAGGGAGGCAGATCTAGTGGTTTAGTAGTTTGCAAATGGGAAAGAGGTTGATATCACCTCCAGAGCTCTCAAAATATGCAGTGATCTCAGTCGTTGGATCAAGGAGGATGAATTACTGACAATTCCACAATTCTTCTCCAATTTATGCCTTACGACGTTTTCTTTGCAACATTTGGTACAATTGCTAGTTTTGTATATATATATACTTTTATTTTCTCATTCAAGAGGAGATCCACCCACAAAAAATCCCAATTACCTAGTCAATACAATGGAATTCATCGCTTCTACTTCCATTGCACTTAATTCTTCAAATAACTTTAAGAGCCAGCTAAGTTCAGGACAAAACCCAGCCAGGTTTACAAGACGAATATATTGTAGAAGGCATATTATTACTTGGTCATTTTCCTTGTCGCTTATATGGCCAAGAGAGCACAAAGACCTTCCTGCAGAGTTGGATGATTGTGTTGGACCAACTGGCTAGTGAAGGAAGACCGTGCAACTGGTCCAACATGTTGGCTCCTTGTTGAAGGAACAAGTGACAAAAGCCTGACACCTACCCAAGGGTCAACAAGTAGAGATATACATGTTCACTTACATTCTAGATGCAGTTTGTGCCGGTTAGAAGTTCCAAAGCTTGGGTTGGGCATGGACACCTTCAGAAACCTCTATGCACAATTAGTGCAGATTGTTCTCTGAATGCAGCTTCCATGGAGTTATTATATAGTTGTCAGACCACTTTGTCACCCTGGTGTACAAAATGATATTTGAGCAGGATCCACCTTACATGTCACAGGCGGTGATAGCGACATTCTTGTCCATTGATATAAACACCGCCAAATATGCTTTAGAAATACTTCTAAGCAATCTTTGTTTCATACTCTAGGAAATTAATGCTTCTTAGTGTTAAAAAAATATCAATTACAAAAAGATCATCTAGTATTTGGTTAGTGACCATATATGATTCTTTATTAACCATCTTCCTCCTGAAAGTTCAAATACTCTTTTTATGGTTAATCAATGCAATTTAATTGCATATAATTTTTTAATTTCAAAAAACTTTAAATCTAGTATTATACTTATTAGTGTAATCATGACTCATATTACTCTCCTTGATTTGTTCATAATAATTTAGCTTGTATAAGATAGGTAAAGTAATGGGAATCAAACATTCCAATCCCATAATCTAGCTTTAAATATAGGAACATTTATGTAGCACAAGGGATATTATAAAACATAAATAATATCATATATAATTATTATTTTAAAAATCTTTAAAATATATATTTTTAATATTACCAAATTAGTTATCATTAAATTGTTTATTGGAAAATTATTTTAATTTAATTTTGTTTATTAAGAAATAGTATTTTATAAGAGAGAATTTTTTTACTTTTATTATATGTTTTTAGATTTTTAGATTATTGAGGTAATTTTCTAAAGATTTTGTTAAGTAGATTTTGCTCAAAATCTAGCAAGAATTTTTTAAAATGCTAAGATTGAGTTTTATTTTTAGAATTCAAGCGTTCTATACAGATTCAAATATTCATTTTAAACAATGAAAATACACAATCCCTTGAAGAAATTCTATGACAAGATTTAGACTAACAACAAAACATTTATTAGTTAGATTGTGTTTTTTTTTTACTATTTTAATTTTTTCCTAATGAAATTAATTAATAAATATTTTTTAATTGTGTTATTTTACATATTAATTATTTTAATTATTTTTCTAAATTAAAATATTTACCTATTTTTTATTAAAACAAATAAAATTTTCAAATTGCATAATTTAAATGTAACTTTATAGAATGTTTTTCAAAATTCAATACATAATCTTCAAGAAAAACACGTATTACTTTGCAATTATTCTTTTAACTATTTTAAAATTTAAAGATTAAATGTTCCAAAAGCTAGTGACCCCTTGACATTCTTTATAAAGTATAATCTTTCACCATTTTGAGATCCTATATGGTCATCACAATTTCTAGAAAGATGCCAAAAAAATGAAATTAGTCGGGGTCAATAAAAAACAACTTTCAGAAGGATTTTGAAGTTATTAGAAATTTTAAAAAGAACAAATATTCTAGGACAATCAAGATTTAGCAAATACAAATAATTAATTAAAGAACATTTCAACAACTTACAACAACATAAATAAAGGGTCTCTCAAAATCTTACAACAAGACCACTAGTAATTATTAAGTAGTACTTCTTAAAGACAATAGACAAAAATGTAAGTAAAAGGCCTTTCAAAAACGAACAATAAGAGGAATAGTATTAGACAATTACACTTGTTTATTTTGTTTTCATTTAAATTTATTGTTCATCACTTTTTCTATCATTTTAAAATTTCAAATCGCATATAATTAAAATAAAGTTAGTTACATAATAGTATTTTCTTAAGGACCCAGATGCGGGTGTTACTATACGCATTTAAGCTCATGTGTCACCCACGCGCTGAGTACAAGTCGCCACGCCTCAGACAGGTGGTCGCCATGGGTTCTGGGCTGGCTTCTGCCCCAAGAGAATTTACGAGCCTTAATGGCTCATCAATGCAATTGAATTCCCAAGGTATCGACGCCAGTTATCTCAAAATGGCGCATACATTCTTCATTCTCTGTTTGCAGTTCGGCTCTGGTATTGAGAGGTTAGCAGTTAAGGTCAGAGTTGAGGAGGGAGGCTCTGAGGGCAGCAGGCCCACCCTCGAGTCCATCCCCTGTCCAATTCTTGTGGTTTGTCCTCATTCTTCTAAGGAGAATTTGACGTTGGCCGTTGGGTTGCTGGGCCATCGGGGAAACCTCTCCATCGGAACTCTTACTGGCAGACAGAGGCATAAGGAAGCTCGGCTTCATCCTCAGAGAGCAGCTGGGTATCTTGGGTTCATCATGGCTCCTCGCACTGTGTATCTTGGGCCTCGTAGGGGGCGCAATTCTGGGCAGCGGGGCGGCACAAGAGGCAGGGGCCAATCAAGCCCGAGATGCATCTCACCACTGGCTTTTGCTTCGCCACCCTCCTGTGACTCGGAGCACTCTGATTCAAACATAAGCAATTCAGTGCAGACCGCGACTCTTCATTACCATCGAAGGAGGAATCAGCCTGTGGTAAAAGCCATGATTACTGTCATTTTTTCTGAGGAGGATGAGGAGGACGGTAGCTGGAAGGCTGAAATAGAGGAAAAGACGCCTCCCTCCTCGGACAATTCAACCAAGTTAAAGGATTCGGCTGACAGTTCTTACAGCCCTGAGTTACAGAGCAGGATAGATGAGGAGAGCACCCTTGGATACTCGGCGGAGCAGGCTGAAGCTTTACAGGAAATTGGCAGCCTCAAAGGAAAAGAGCCCATGGCTACTTCTGAGAATCCACCGGAGGCTCTAATGGAGGTTCAAAGCAGCAAGCCTTCCTCCCCTCAGAGCAAGATAAGGAATGAGGAGACAGAGGACTCTTTCGACTACGCTCTGTACCTTAAACTGCCGCCTGGTATTGATCGTCTCGAAGACCTTCCGGATGGGATGGAGGTGACTTGGGAGCGTGACCCGGAACGTGCAGCAGAGGATCGAAAGAAGCATGAACTGGAACGTGAAGCTGAGGAGCGGAAGAAGCAGAACAAGTAATGGCAGAAGCGTCAAGGGTAAGCCTTTGGTCTCAGGCGCACGATGTTTTTCCTTTTTGGTTCAGTTTCATTAGGAGGCGGGCAGCAATTGACGCAATGCTGCATGGAACCACTGTTTTTTGTAATGTGTCTTGTGGACCGGGTTAATTTCTTGTTTCTATGTCTGACTATGTCGCAGTAAAAACTATTTCTGTTGATGTTTTTGTAACCTCTAGCTTGTATAAGCAGAGGATCCAGGTTGATAAGGAAAGCTTTGACAGAGAGTTGAACACACGCTCTCAGAGGTTCACACCTCTTGTAAATACTTTTTTGGTTTTTTAATATAAATAGTTTAGCCTTTGCCCAGCAAAAAAAAAATTAGTATTTTCTTAAGGAGTTGTCTATAATGCGACTTTTTGGAGATTCTGGACTTTCAAAAAGTCGCATTATAAACACCTGCGTTCAATAGTATCTTGAAAATGTTTTTCATCGATAACATCCAAAATGAAAAATTGTAACTTGGAAAACAAATCAAATTTACAATGTAGTTATATGAAAAATGA
>APFE031331078.1:45041-73648 GCA_000404065.3 Pinus taeda | reverse complement strand
ATGTACATTTATTGGATATGGTGTTAATGATTTTGGTTATCGCTTATATGATTATGAAAATCACAAAATCATTAGGAGCAGAGATGTAATATTCAATGAAAAGGTCCTGTATAAGAATCAGTTGCAGGAAAAGAAACGGGAAGAAGAAAACAAGGAATACACAGTTCTTGATGAAATCACTGAAAAAGTAAAGGTACCTGAAAATAATAATAATCAACAACCACAACATCAGCAACCACCAAAACAGCAGCAGGCACCCCAAACACCTGAAAGCGATGTTAGAAGATCTACCAGGATAAGTAGACCCCCTGAATGATACTCTCCTTCATTATATTATTTATTGTTGACTGATTCTAGTGAACTCGAATGTTATGAAGAAGCAATGCAGGTTGAAAGCAGGAAGATGTGGGAGCTAGCCATGGAAGAAGAGATGGACTCCTTAATGCATAACTAGACTTGGGATTTAGTCAAGTTGCCTGCAGGAAAAACTACATTGAAGAATAAATGGGTTTACAGGTTGAAAGAAGAAGATGGAGGAAAACAGAGGTACAAAGCTAGACTTGTGGTGAAGGGGTTTGCACAGAAGAAAGGTATTGATTTTGATGAAATATTTTCTCCTGTTGTTAAATGACTTCAATTAGAACTATTTTAAGTCTAGTAGTAGTTGAAGATTTGCATATTGAGCAGTTAGATGTAAAGACAACCTTTCTCCATGGGGATTTGGAGGAAGAGATATATATGCAGCAACCACAAGGGTATGAGGTAAAAGGGAAGGAGAAACTAGTGAGTAGGTTGAAGAAGAGCTTGTATGGCTTAAAAAAGGCTCCAAGGCAGTGGTATCTAACATTTGACAAGTTTATGTCTGAACAAGGTTATACTAGATTTCACTTCGATCATTGTGTTTATCTGAAAAAACAAAATGATGGCAGCTATATTATATTGTTATTGTATGTAGATGACATGCTTGTTGCAGGGTTTAACATGCAGGAAATAAATGTGCTCAAAAGAAAATTGGCAAATTCATTTGCAATGAAGGATTTGGGAGCTGCAAAACAAATCCTTGGTATGAGAATAACTAGAGACAAGAAAAATCGCAAATTAACATTGTCTCGGAATGAGTACATAAGGTGTTGAAAAGATTTAATATGCACAATGCAAAACCAGATAGTACACATTTTGCTAGCCATTTCAAACTTAGTAAGGAAATGTGCCCAAAGACCCAAGAAGACATGGATTATATGTCTAAAGTTCCATATGCATCAACAGTTGGAAGCTTAATGTATGCAATAGTCTGCACAAGGCCTGATATTGCACATGCAGTGGGAGTTGTAAGCAGGTACATGAACAATCCAGGAAAGGAACATTGGATGGCAGTGAAATGGATTATCAGATATTTGAAAGGTACCAGAAATCAAGAATTATGCTTTGGTGGTTCAAACATTTCTCTACAGGGATATGTTGATGCAGATATTGCAGGTGACAGAGATAACAGGAGGAGCACTACAGGATATGTATTTATTATAGGTGGAATAGTTGTCAGTTGGGTTTCAAAAATCTAATGTGTTGTTGCACTTTCAACAACAGAAGCAGAGTATGTTGCTGCTACAGAGGCTAGTAAAGAAACTATTTGGTTACAAAGGTTTATGGGTGAACTGGGTAAGGAGAATGATATGTGCACGTTATACAGTGATAGCCAAAGTGCCATTCATCTTGCAAAGAACTCAGCATTTCATTCCAGGACTAAACACATTACAACTCAAGTACCATTTAATACGATTTTAGTGTTGGAAGATGGAGAGTTGAAGCTGGAAAGATACACACTAGCCAGAATCCTGCAGATATGCTAAACAAAAGTTGTAACCAGGGAGACTGAGAATATGCTCAGTTTAATTGGTCTTCAAGGATGACAATGAAGAATGAGAAAAAAACCAGGTCCAAAGAGGAGTCATTGTCCAACAAATGAAGCAGCGGTGGAGTTGCTTAAATCATTCTCAAGTGGGAGATTGTTGGGTGTGAGCATGATTATTTAGAGGTCTTTGTTTCAGCCGGATGTATACCCAGGAAGTTTGTACACCCCTCCCATGCGGGAGGGACTTGTCCCATGAGGGTTCGGGGGGGGGGGCGATCCCCCCTGGCTGGGGGTTTCTGGGGCCAGAGTTCCCCTGGCGGGGGTTTCAGGGGCGGCGTCCCCAAAGCTAAAAACAGATGTAAAATTTCCTTGTAAAAGCATAGTAATTTCTAGTCAATTTGGATCGTTCATTAGGCAGATGATCTGACGGTAGAACTTATGTTTAGTTTAGGGTTTTTTGCCCTAGAAGGAAAACCCTCTCTTTGTGTGAGGGTATTGTATTGAGGCTATGTAATAGATGTGCATTCTTTGAGCGAGAAACAGAGATGCGAGACTGTGAGAGAAAACAGAGGATATTACAACGAATCTGTTGTAGGTTGTGTCTCTTCATTTTGCTCGATAATAGAAAGGAAGGACTGGCTGTTCAGGGTGGACGTAGCCCAAACTAGGTGAACCACATATATCTGTGTCTCTATGGTTTTATGCTCTTTTTTTTTTTTTTTTTTTTTTTTTTTTTTTTTTTTTTTTTTTTTTTTTTTTTTTTTTATGTTTTCCAGCGCTCTATAATATATAATTTTCTAACGATATACACTGCTTGATAGTGGTTCACAAGCGAATCTTATCTCAAAATACATTGACAATAAGTTGAATTTAGAAACCATTCCTCATCCTAAACCTTATCCTTTAGGTTGGATATGTGATAGTGCAAAATTGCAAGTGACAAAAATATGTAAACTGAAATTTGCAATCACTGCAAACTTATTAGATGAGGTAGAGCTTGATGTAATTCCAATTGATATATGTGGTATTGTTTTGGGAAGCCCATACCTATATGATAGGAGAGCTATTTTTCATCGTCATGAGAATAAATATAATTTGTTCAAGAGTGGGATTAAGTACATTATTAGAGCACACAACAAGAAGTTGAATGCATCTCTTGTAAATGCAGGACAAATGAAAAGGATTATTAATGCTATTCAGGACTTTTGTTAATGATTAAACATGAAGGTGTTGAAGAATATGAAGCCTTTCAAGGATATGAATCAAGTTTGATATCTGATTCCATTGATGTTTATAATTCATGTGATAACATGTTTCAGGAGTCTAACATGTCGTCTTCTAAACGAGGTAGATAAAATGAAGAAAATTTGCAGCAACATGCATCATTGTTGAACATTGGTGTGAACAATATGCCAATGTTAGAGAGTGCAGAGGTCAAAGAGAAAATGCAAAGGAAAATTGACAAAGAGGACATTGGTTTCAAAACTTCTTCTTGCGAGTTTCGTAATGTGTTGGCCTTGAAAAGGGATGGTGCATGTCGATGGCGATCAACTTTGGTTAAGATTCAAGCCAAGTACAAGGCTAGACATGGCAAGCATCGTCATGACAAAAATGTCCAAGGTGAGAAGAATTTGAGATTGTTTAAGTGTCCTTTGATTGGAGACCAAGGAGGGAATGTGTTTATTCCTTCAAAGGCAGTTTTATTTTCTACATATTCTAGGAAATTACAGCAAGATGTCATCTATAGCAGCAAGACAAGGACTTTCTGAGTTTAGACTTCTGTGATCCATATTAATCATAACAAATTCTTTCGGAAACAATCACATAGGAGCAATTTCGTCGACGCATTTCGAACCATCGAGTGTGGTTCATATTCAAGACAAGATGATGAATCATATCTAGGCATTGAAATAAATAGATGAAGAAAGCAACTAACTAGCCGTTAGAAAAAACAACGAGTTTGACTAAGTTATTTATTTTCTATCTTTTTATTATTATTTTATTTCTATTTTTTATTTTAATTTGTTTAATTTTAATTAAAAAGGATTTTAATTATTATAAATATTGTTATTATTATTTATTTTTTTATATATTTATTTATAATATATAAAGGAATCATAATAAAAAGGATGTTTTCATTATATCAATCATCTTCATTACCATTTCACTCAGTCTCATATCTTCGTTAAGTCATTAGGGTTTTAAGGTCCATCCTCATTCCATGTGTAAATCCAGCATTAAACGAGTTGTGATAAGCAACTCTTTACATAAGTTTTATGAACCTTCATAAGTTATTCATGGTTGAAATCTCAAGGTTCCAGAAGAAGAAGTCTCATTGTTCAAAAGGATAAAGAAAAACTCAGGTTTCAACTCTCCAAAGTGGCCCAGTTTAAAAGGTGAAAAATCAGGTTTTGGAAAGGTATGTGGGGCCCATTTTTATTCAAAAAGGAATCATTGTTTGCCTATAAAAACCCAAAAGGTCCCAAACTCATTTAATTTGCTTACTAACCTCCTTTGTTCATTGATCTCTCCCCTCCATTCATAAAAAAAACACAGGTTTCTAGGGTAAAATTCGTCAAAATTTGGTGGCATTGCGCTTCCAGAGACTGCGCTGCGCTTCTGAGGCTGGCACTGTGTTTCCAGAGATTGCGCAGCGCTTGTGCCAGAGCAGCCTGAAACTCATTCAAACTCACCCAAATTCGGTTTTGAAGCTTGCAATCTTATTTCTTGCTATCCTAAGCTTGTTCACAAGTAAGTATAACTCTTTTGTTTACCTTTTTCCTTTCACAAGATGAATGCAAATGCAAGTTCTCTTCATCTAGGGTTTAGGTGAAATTTTCATGCTGCAAGCTAGTGTTACTGATGGTTTGGTTAGTTTTGATATTTAAAACACGTAAATATTCCACCTCACACCTCTGTACATGTTTAAAACACCCTTTGATTCACTAAATAACCTATCAATCCTCAGATTGCCTCACGTTTACCTAAACCCTAGCTCATATCTAGCATTTTGAGCAGATTTCCTAGCAGCTCTATTTTTCAAATTCTCCTAAACGTTTCTTTCCCTCATTTCACCCCATTCAAGCTTCATAAGTTGCATGCAGCCCTTATCTATCTCCTAAAATTTCTCTACCATCATTTCCTTTCCTTAAATCCCTCATTTCATCTTTTCACTCATTCCTCATTGTTTTTCCATTTTCCTGTTATTTGGAGTTTCTACCATCATGGAGAGAGATTCTTCACCATTAGAGAGGAAAAAACACCATAAAGGAGGCAAAATCCTCATATATGAGCCTACCAACTGGAATGAAATCAACTCATCACCTTTCATCAAGCAGTGTTTTGAAGATGTAAATTGTCTAGAGTTTTGTAAAAGGGTATGTGAAGTAGGTTTCCATGAACAGTTAACTAATTCGATTGCCACTAATCTAAACGGGGAAAGGGCCATCATAGAAGGGGTTGAGTTTACATTTTTAGTGGCTTCCATTTCACTTTCTATAGGGATACTTGATCATGGAGAACACTGGTTTAAAGGTATGAATTTGGACCTTGAACATTACAGGTCTTTCTTGAAATCACCTTACAGAGAGACCCATACACACATCATCCCATTTAGGTACCTGTTGGAGAAGTATGCACCATTAATGAAGGTTGTAATGAAGTTTTTCACCTGTGAGGGAAGGTTTTCTAGATTGTATGCATATCACATCCGACTTCTAATGCACTTCACAACTCAAAAATCTCTCAACATGTGTAATTATCTTTGTAGAAGCCTTGTTAAAATTTCTTAGAAGGTACAGGTGAAAGACAAAGAACATTACCCTAGTATTTTTCATCATAGCTTGATAAATATTATAGTTCTACATCAACTAGCATAGAAGAACATGACATGGGATTCATTCATAGAAACAGCTTTGCAATGGCATGAAACTATTGTTTTAGCTCAACATCAAAACATACCAACCCCAAAGATGGAGGTAGGATCATCAAGCAAGACAGTGGAGGTTCATAAGGCCCCTAGACCTGAGGTGACTAGAATGCATCAAAGAGGAAAAAGGCTTGTGTTTACTTCTCAAGTTGAGAAAAGGGCCAAGCCTTTTACATCAGCAAAACAGGGATCACATGTATAGGATAAAGACTTAATTGAACATGAATTTGAATTGGTGGACTTGGAAACAACAAATGAGCCTTAAAACGTGCAATAAATTATTAAAGAGAAGGATTCTCAGATCAAATAACTCATTGACAACACGACAAGAGCAAGGTTTGTTATATCCTTCCTTGAACAAGAAAACAATCAGCTTAAGGCTAGACAACTCATCATGGAGAAAGAGAAATCTAAGATGTTGTAGCAAGGTGGCAAAGGCAAAGAAGTGTTGGATACTGGTGAGCATGAGGAAACTGAAAAACAAGTTATGAAAAAGATCCCAAGGGCCAAGTGACTCAAAAAGGCATTGAAGGAGGAGAAAGGACACAATTTGCTAAATGAAGACCTAGACATGGAGGACAAAATTGCCTTGGAGATTAATAAGGATAGAGAGTATTGGCTAGATAAGGTCAATGATCACTTAGAAAAGCTTCACGACAAATCCAATAGAGATAACCAACTATTAAGGCACATGGCACATCATTATCAAACTAGAAATGATATGTAACATCAAGCTCAAGCAGCTGAAAAACAAGCTAAAGGAAACCATAAAGGGAAAAAATGAGGGGGATAACTTGGAGATGCTTGATGAAGCATCCATGAGGGCTTGAGATACATAATTTTGCAGCTCATGACCAATTTTGAAGGAATTATGAGCATTTTTGGTTTTTTGACTATTTTGGTGCCAAATTCAGAAAATGAGCTAGCCACCGCTTTTTCCTTGGGCCTCCAAATGACAAATGGCTTGCATTTTTGGAAATATCATGGCATCCTATCAAAACCAATTTCATCATATTTCTTAGAGAGGGCTCAAATTTTGAGAAAAGGGGGTCAAAATAATCATCCTACCATTCTTTTTTACAGGCGTTGTGCTTCTAGAGACACCTTGGGAGAATGAGTTTTTGAAGGCCTTCCCATGGGTCATGTTCAAAAATTCAAGGTGTTCTGGAAACTAGACAGGAAAGGCTAGTTGAATGGTCTCTCATATCTCAATTTGGACTTTAGGAAGGCACCTTATTGTTGGCTCAAAGTTAGCGCTGCACTTCTTCAAATTTCTGAGTTTTTATTTTAAATTTCAGTGTGTAGTTTCCTAGTTTTCAGTTTGACTTGGTCAAAGTCAAAAATCATGATGTAATTGAAGTTGTTAGAGGTTAGATGATGTAATCATGAAATAAATATACATGATAGGTTGTTTTTATGGTTTATTAGGCCTCATTAAGGAAGCAAAATCCAAAACAAATTCTAAAAGAAGTGTTTGTATTTGACCTTATCACTCTCACCTGTTGGTTGAGAGAATCTTGGAAAAAGTTATACCACCTAGGAATTCAACTCCTGAAGGTGGGTAAGTGGTCCAATTGAGTCTATATGTATCATTTCTCATTCAAAGAGAAGGGTTGGAATTTTTTGGAGAAGGCTTGTATCTTATGTTCTCTTACAGCTAATACAGGAGCAGTTGCAGCTATATTTTAGGAATTCTTGTTCAGTGAGTCTATGGTGTTGTTTTCTTTTCATATCAGTTTCTAATGGATAAATAATCTCTATTTACATGCTTTATCTTATTCCTATGAATTTCCTTGCAGTCATATAGACAAAAATCTTGAATTTAAGCTATGTTTATGTTGAAATCATACTTGTGTTTCTTATCTTCTAAAACTAATGAATTCATGCTTTCACATGCTCATTAGGTTCTCTTAAACTCACAAATCTACACTACATTGACAAACACTCTAAGTGCACCATAACACGTTGATATCTAGCTCCTCTTTATACTTGTCACTGCATACTTGAAGCCTTGACCTAATTGCTTGCTCTCATCCCTGGTCCAACAACCTAAAAACCCTAAATTTTCAAACACTGAAACAAAACTTATACATCTAGCCTAAAATCCATTTCTTTTTCAGTCATTGACTGAGAAATCCTTAGAGAGATCCCTCTTTGGTTCAACAAGGCTAGCTATTTAACTCTAAGTGGTTTTTAGGTTACCTCTTTCGATCTCCTCCTCAGCTTGGGACATTGTAGAGGATAACACATTCAAAGAGGATAAAACCTTACCATGCTTCTTCATGTCCTCTAGAGTTTTGAGTTCCCACCAAATTAGTGTCGCGCCTTCCAATATAAGAGAAGCAAGTTGAATCCTTGTTTAATCATCTTGATTCTTTGTATGCTGCAATACAATTCAATATGATGAATCCAATTTTATGATATTTCTACATTTATCTATCTAGTGTATATACGAAATAAAACTTAATATCAAGCTTAAGCAAAGGAGTTTTACCATGACCCCTTGGGGAATTTGGAGGTATTTGTGAAAGGGTAGTATCAGTAGAAGAAGATGAGACTTAAGATAAAGATGAGGATGATGATGATGTAGTTGAAGGTGGTGGTTTGTCACCATTCCCTTTTGGAGGCTTGTCTCCTTTTCCTCCATTAGGTTATGAGATTTCTTTATATAGTCTGGAATTCCTCTCCTCATACATAACCTTAACAAACTCTGCCATTTCAAATATTGCTTTTATGAAAGTCTTATCATCTTCAAACATCTCTTCGGGACCTTCTTCATGTGCCATGACTATTGAAGATTAAGAAGTGTTTGTTCTCCTTGAAACAATTTTAGATCTTGGCTCCACAAGTTCTCCTTCTCCTATTTTGAGCTTCAACCTTGTAAGCATCAGAAAAACACTTGCAAACAAATCAAATCCTCACAAAAAACTTGTGCTCTAATGCCTAAATGATTTGTTCGTGTATAAACATGAAGATTTTAAACAATTTTCAAGTTAAATTTATATGTCTTTTCGGTAGAGGATCAATTTACTAAACACATACACAAGTAAATTTTAACCAAATTTCACAACCAAATAGAGACAAATAAGCATATCTGAAACACATAACTCAAAGCATGATAAAGGAGTTCACCCCTCTCTTGGCCTACATCTTCTAGTCCAGCTTCCAATGTAAGGCTTCTCTCATTAAAAATGCTCAAAAGTATGTTTACATGATTTACACAACTCAAATAGTAGAACTTACGTCTCCAATGGATCCAACACTGTCAAAAACCCCTATTGTGGTTCTTTTTGCCCCTCATTTGGCCAAAAACTGAGAAAGTTATGCGTGTATCTTCATTTTCCCAAATTCTTCAGCTAACCATCCTCCAATTTGGCCTAAACCTGGCTTGAGCACCCCAAATGTGGAAATAACACACTAAATCGTGCACAACTCCTGTTCAGTGGGCGAATTTGTAAGACCGTTAAGGATGCCATTAAGGCCCCTGTCCCGAAATTCTTGGTCGCATGATGGCCATATGACAGTGAAAATCACCAAAATTTGGTAGCTTTGTGTAGGCCCTGTCTCAATGCATGCCCTTGTTCTATGGTCTTACTTATGAGCATGGTTCGTCCCCCTAGGGTATGGCCCTTCTAAACTCCATTACGCTCTTATTCTGTGAAGGAAAGAACATGCAACATCCTTGAATTGGAGTCCCGAAGGTCTTATTGAGTCAGTCATTTCTTTGTGACAGTGATCTTGGGATGCTCATCCTCAAGCCTATTGTATATAACCTCCCAAGTTGTTTCTCCCCCATCAGTGCTGCAGACTATATTAGAGAATATAGGAGACATTTCTGTTAGTTTAGACTTTGTAATGCTCTGCTTTTTTTGTTTCTGCATCACCTTTCTCAATGACGTGTCTTTTGTAGCTTTCCTAAAATGGACGAGATATATCAAGGCAGGCAATATTAGGCAATTAAGGCTGAAAGATTTGTGAAATGACTTTGAATCATGGGAGGATTTCAAATGAGATACTCAGCGTTAACTAACCATAACTTGGAAAATCATTACCTCTCCTTGGGCCACTAAACATTTATTACCCTGTCAAACTGTGCATTATTACATTAAAACACAGCTACTTCCCACGCTTGCTACTTTATTTGTGCATCACAATTTTTTTAAACAATGTTATATAGCATTTCCCACTTATAATGTGAAATGCTATTTCGAATATCGCAATATCGCATTTCACAAATCATTAACGGATGACATAGTGGCAGGTCTTATTTACTTGTGACTTTTATGAAATGTGATTGCGATTTCTTAGGGGTTTTGATTGGTGTGTCGCAGAGGGAGGTTTGATTGCATATTGAAATTTCTTTAAGGTGTTTATGATAATCACATGGAAAAAATGTGATTTGTGATTTGTGATGAGGATCCTAAACTTGGGTCGTTTTAAGAGTTTTCAAGGCAATTTCTTAGAGTTAGGATTTATTTTTTAAAGACTAATTTTTTTAAAAAAGGGTCCCCATTTATATGTCTAACATTAGCTATTACCATATATAAATGGGGGGGTTGTTTCATAGTACAACAATTCCATTGGTTGTGTCCTGCAGTGCGTCGATTTTGTCGCCATGTTCAGTCACCTTAGCCTCAAGTTCTATCAATTTTTGATTGAAATCATCCATCGACAATGATGCAACCATTGATCTCGTATGCGGCAAAGTATACTTATCGAGCGTAACTTGAATCTAATAATTATTATTATTATTTTATTTATTAATATAGTTAAATTTATTTATATAATGATTTTTTTTATAACGTATAGTTTTTTTTACTAAACTATAGTTATAACTATATCATAATTAATTAAATTTTAAGTAATTGGAATACACACACACACACACATATATAGAGAGAGAGAGATAGAGAGTTATAACTATATCATAACTAAATTCTTTATATTTATTTCTATGAACCTACGTTCATGGGAGATAAATGTCGAAGGTCGAAGGCAGATCGAGGCCGACGTCGAGGGTGGGGGTACAGTGGAAGGGAATGGTGGAAGTCAAGGGTGGATGTCGAGGGAAACACAATGGAGTCGAGGATTTGCAGCAAGTGGCGGTTGTGGTTTGAAAGGGGATAACGACAAGCGGAAGTCAAGGTCACGACGGTGGAAAAAATGACGGCGAAATTTGAAGACAACATGCAGCAATTTTGGACGCAATTTCTCCATCAGAAGACAATGACAGTAGCAAACAATGCTATTGTAGGATCGACCGATCTCATACCACATGCAGGTACTCAATGATTATGAGAAAAGATATATTTTACTATTAATTAATGTATAGATGATTTACAATTTGTGGTAGACCCCTGGATTTATACTGCTTTGGGTGCCTCTTGGTGAATGGGCATGATCTGTGATCATGCCCTTTTGCCTATTTTAACTAATTGTTACAGCTATTTACAACTATTTTAAAAAATTTACTTAACGCTGAGCTTATATCACACACACATACACATATATATATTTGTGTGTGTGTGTGTGTGTGTGTGATTACATAAGAGCGAAGTGCAATATCTTGTTGTTGGAAGGAAGCATACTCTCTATTGACCTCATAGACCTTGGGAGGAGTTTTCTTACTCAAGGAAGGACTCAAGAAGAAGTTGGATTAGGGTTTCTGCAGCAGTTACAAGGCCAAAATTTCAAGATGAAGTTGCATAACGAAATTGTAGGGAAGAGGCTATGGTTGAAGCTGCAGTTAGAGATTGGTTCCATTAGAATCACTAACTTGGTACTTGGAGGAGGAGTTGTTAGTAGGGTTTGGGTATTTGTTGTCTCATTTGACGTATATTTTATAAGAAGAGAGGAGTTTTCTAGGTTGTTTTGCATTGGCTTGGAGACTAACTTTTGTGTCCACTATCTTTACTATTTTTTTCTTGATATTTGTTTGATAAATAATATCTAATAAAGAAACACAAGGATAATAATAAAGTTCACAAACAAGTATTAAGGTTAAGGAAAATTGGAATTATTAACTACCACATTGCAATTTCCAACATTGTCATTCTCTCTCTTCCACATTATCCCCTCTCTTGAGGATTCTTCTTTGCATCCTTCCATTAATTTCGTTGAAACCATATGTTTGTAGCTGTAGATGTAGATGTAGCTGTTATAGGATCAGATTTGGGATTTAACCAATGAAAAACACAAGCTGCATGAACTCACCCTAAATCTGTTAGGGTGTAGAAGACCCTCTCCGGCCTACCCATTTTTTCTGTGGGAATGAATTTTCTTGTTTCAATTGAATGCGGTCTATGAAAATAAACCTTATTTGGGTAATTCCACTAGAACTTTTTTGGATGTTTTCCATGCTTGCAACTTCTAGGATCAAAGCTTGCTTTGCGAGCTTTTTCCTCATAACATGATCTGTGAACATGTTATACGCACATGATTGTGAACATTCTTTCTTACATGGGTGATTTTCAATTGCGTGCCTTCATTTCTTTTATGAAAAATCAGATAGATTGGCATATGGCTATGAAGTTGTTGGACACGAAGGAAGAAAATGCAGCATTGATGATTCGGGCTGAACAAGGCATGGCTGCATAATTAAGACGACTCTTTAGGAAATTTTTGAGTGTTCCTGATGTCAAGGAGCAGGCAATTGTCTACAGGAGGAGGATTGTGAAGATATGCCTCAACTATTTTGTGCAGATGAAGAGTCATGCACTAACAGGGTGCTACAAATGCATAGAGGTTAGTAGTGCAGGATTGCAGGAAAGCGACCCGTTTGGTTTTCAAATTTTTGTGGTTGTTATTTCACGGATCCCAGAATATGCCCAGATTGTAAACTTATTAGGCACCTTTTCGATAGGACTCAGGTTCAAATATCCTTTAATTTGGTTACCAGTGGAGGAGTACTAGTCTCGGTATCAACTATGTGATTATGAGGAGGAATATTGGCCACATTAGCTGACGGCCAGTTAAGGGTACATGGCTGCTGAGGAAGATACTGCTAATGCTTATAATCTGACAAAGTTGCATATGAAGTATAACAACAAGCTCTGAAGTATTTTGCATGAGTACATGCAATTGTTTCAGCTTGGGGAATATGTTGGGTGCAGCGTTTGTGCATATTTTGGATACCTTTTTCCCCCTGTCCTTGACCATTTCACCTTTGAACCCATGGAATTTACGTCACAATTACCTTTTTCTCGGTTATAAGTGTTCATTTTTGTTAGGACATGTTATTTTTCCATTTTTGTTAAATATGAATGAGATGATATCCTTTTTTATGGCTAGCCAAGGAAATTGTGGACAACATGCTCTATGCTTCTATTTCTTTCAAGTGATGCTTCCAAAACCACAGCCAAAGGATGAACAATGGACTCTGAGCACTTGCTGTTACACCTCAACGTTGTTGTTACACTATGAATTTTTGTTACACCGTGGGACATTGACCATTCCACAACCGTCTAAGGCCGTGGGTGCTACTCCATGGGACAATTGTCGCGAAGATTGTATTGTTTATGGACGGCTAGGAAATCAAGACAGTTGTGATTTTGAGAAATGATGTAAAAATAATAGTCCTTGTATTTAGAATTTGTTCTAACAATTTCTATTTTCTCTTGATATTGATTAGCATGAGAATCGTGAGATTCTCATGACTGATTTGTTTCTTATTTTGGAAATGTAAATCTTATAAAGGGAACTCGGTTCCATGTAATGAAGGACAAGTATTGTTATTTTTCTCCTGTAATTCATAATCATTTCTTATACAAAGAGTAGCATTGTTGATGCTTTCACAGTTGTGGTGTTGAAGTTTTATTAATTTGTAATTCATCCTTGTGCCCTACTAGGGAGGAAGGGCCTTCCTCTTTAGTAGGGATTGCAGTAGCAGCAATAGCATAGTGGTAGATCAATTATTGTTCCTTACTCTAACTGTGAAATTATTCTTGTCGTCATGTAATTTGCATAATGGGTTTATTTCTGTTTCTAGATTTATGATGTGTATTCACACAAAATTGGGTTGAACATAATATTCAGTTAGTCAACTTAGTTATTGGTGTGGTGTGTGGCGCTCCTTTCCTTTGGTAACATGAAGTGTGGTTTCATCTCTATAGAATGTTTTTGATTTCTCCATGTGTTACTTTCTGCAATTAGATTTAGCGAAATTGTTTTTCCTTTTAATTTTACTCTTGGTTGAAGTGTATCGGAATAGACAGTGCACACTCCTTTGAAATAAACAGACTTACCTTGGGTTGACAATTAATGGTTATGATTGATTCATATTTACAGTGATTAAATCAGCCCAACTATAATTATGGTTGTTAATGTCTTTTGATAGCCTAGGTGGCCAAAATATGGTTTTGTATGAAATTATTTCAATATGATCCTTTTCAAGTTGCTCTCCTTTGGCACACAGATTCTATTTTTTCATATGATCATTCCATCTTCTATGAGGTAAAATATCTTATCTTTTTCACCTTTGGACTCTTGCTATAGCTTCTCTTAACTGCTAATATTTTTCGTCTTGTTGTTCCACAATTTTGATTCTTTATTGGAGATCAGTCCCCTAAGAAATTATGGTCAATATATGGCATAATTGCAACCTCCTACCAAGTGCATCAACAACTTTAATTTCCTTTACTTTGATGTACTTTATATCAAATTCAAATTCACTAATTGTGTGCAACCATCATTCCCGCCTAACATTTAATTTAGGCTAACCAAATAAATATTTCATCCCTTCGTGATCAGTCATCAAAGTGAATTTCCTTTCTAGGAGATAATGTCTCCACATCTTTAATGCACGAATAATAGTTTCTAACTCCAAGTCATGAACCGTGTAGTTTTTCTCGTACTCATTTAAATTCCTTGACTCATAGCATACTACTTAGTCATCTTGCATTAAGACTCCACGAATTCCTTCTTTGCAAGCATATATGCGCACTACAGAGTCATTTTCTGAGTACGTTATTGTTAACACTAGTGCATAAGTAATTGCTTCAGTTGCTCAAATATTGAAGCACATTCAATTGTCCTTTAAAATTTCTTCCCCTTATTTTATAATGTTTTGATTGGATAGCCAATCTTCGATAAGTTCTTAATGAACCTCCTATAATAACCTGCCAACCCCATTGGTCTTGGTCAATCCATGATGGCCTTAATCTTCTCTTGGTTGATAACTACTCCCTCTTTTGAGGTAATACGTCCCAAATAATGGATTTGATACTGAAAGTGTAACACATCCCCTTACCACCCATATCCCATACTAAAGGTATGAGGTAGGAGTTACTATGCTAACCCAACCTCCAAAGTTCAGTCATGGAAATGGGGTCTAAATATTTTTATCTTTTTTTTTTTTTTCAACTTGATTAAAACCTGAAATCAACATTTCTATCGTGTTCATCTCGTCGAGACCTTTCCTTCGACATAAATTTTACCTCCATCCATGTTACAGATAAGGAGATATGGCCATTTAAAGTTTGGCCAGTTGCTCTCTACCACATCATCAATGTTTTCCACGTGCAATCCACGCCTTCACCCTTCCATCATGGATCAATACACATGGAAGGTAGTACTTTCTTGGTACTGTGATTGCATAGTTAGATTTGATGGCGAACCACCAAGGTATGGTACCTTCATGAGCCTGAACTCTAACCTTGCTAAGTCGTCTTGATCGACTTCACTTGACGACCAACTTTCCAACTCATCTTCTTCGACTTTGCTCAATGACCAACCTTGTTAACTCATCATAGTTGACTTTGCTCGACAAACGACCTTGCCCTAACTTTCGATTATCCTTACCTAGGAAATGAGCCTGTGATTGACCTGATCTTGCTAACTGGAATGACCCTAACCTGAGGTCGCAATGATAGAACCATCTTGCCTTAACAACACTCAACACTTAGAAATTTTGAACTTTATTTAGAGATTTTTGGACATACCTTAATCATGTGCAACTTATCTATGCAAAAATTTATTCTAGTGTGCCCTGGCCATAGGGCCATAATCGACGTGCCCAAACAAATCCATTAGTACTGTCAATGCACACATGTGGGATTCACTTCTAACTTTCATTGGGATGATTGAAAGACTCAATTATCAGGTACCAAAAAAAGGCATTTAGAGGGCATGAAAATGAGTCCACTTCTCAATGTAACAAGGAAATCAATCTAGTGTCCTGCTTACCCCACATATATTTATATATATCTACCTTTTCTTTCTAATTCGCAACAACTCATAGGTACACAAAATATGAATGAATTAACAACATTTCAAGCCAGCAAGGCATGTGCATCAAATTTGAATAAGATAGACACAAAGATTCACTTATCTCTTGTACTCAGGCCATATACTCATCTCTAGACATAACAGTAGTTGATGACAACCAGTCAAATACAACCAGTCGACATAGCACCATTTGACTACAACCAATTAACATAGAAAAAGTAGGTAGGGTTAGTCAAAGTCAAACTATACCAGTCAACTGAGCTTGACTAGACAAGACTTGTTGAAATGACTCAAACCAATAGACTTACCTCGATTGGATTGGATCAAACGATTCGACTCGACACAATATGAACACAGGAATGAGCCTATTCCTGTAAAGGTATTAAAAACATATGCAATACATTTTTCATGTCAAATTCATATCCCTTATCATGAATCTAGTCAATTAACAACCCTGTGTCGACCTATAATAACAACACATGAAACATAAATGAACAGGGATACATCAGTCCTCTAGGAATGAACCATTCCTCATCCATATCATAAAACTTTAACATAGTACAAGAATTCACATTCCTATATCATAATAATTATATCAACACATTGAGCCATTATCATCACATGCATTAAGCCGAACACATTAGACACATGCATAATATTCAAAGTGTAAGAGCTTGAGTAAACACTTATATTATAAGTTGGGAAACTGAGCCTGGGACTTCAAATCTCCACCCAACCTTAGATTACATTGCATTTTGGCCTTTCTTGCAACCAATTGCCCCTAAGCCAGATTCCAGAGCTTTAGGAGGTTTGCTCAAGGGATAGAACCAATGGCAATCGCTAAAACAAGGACTTTAAAGGACAAATGACCTCCACCCACTAGTTGTATTATTGTAGTTAACCTTTCATAGGTGACTGAGACATCTTCTACCTCTACCCTTTAGCTACTCCATGAAGTTGGTAACTCTCTAAAAGTTAGGCCAGAACAAGAAATCCAAAGACCTCTAGCCTCCACCTATCATCCAAACAAGGGATTCTAGAGGTTCTCCACCTCCACCCTCAATTATACAAGGGATTTTATAGACTCGTGTCTCCACCCTCAATTCTACAAGGAAATCAAAAGGCTTATATCCACCCTTTAATCTTGCAAGGGAATCTAGAGGCTCCACCTCCACCCTCAAATATGCAAGGGAATCCAGAGGCCTACCTCCACCCTTTAATTCTACAAGGGAATCTAGAACCTCTACCTCCACCCTCAATGAAATAAGAATAATGCTTCCGCCTAATAAAGGGAATTTAGAAGTCACTGTAAAAAAAACCAAGCAACAAGCAGAGGAAACCTAGAACCCCCCTTACCAAGAATCCAAGTTATAGGCCTCCACCCTAGCTGTTAAGGGAATCCAGAGAAATCCATCTCCAACCTCCAGCCAAATGGGGAACCTGGAGACCATTGTCCCTCACTTGAGATAAATTTTTCTAGTTTCCCTGTGCTCAACAAAATTTTGCCTTAAGATTTTGTGCTTATATTATTCCAGACTTTCTTCCTCGATGTTGTTACATTAATTTTTCCTTCAATTATTGGAAATATGTTTCCCCTTGTAGCTCCCTTTTTGTGCATCCATTTCCCCTTGCCAATGCTTCACATCATTTCCTTTCTTAGTCTTCTCATTATCCAGCCATCCACACCTTCCCCGCATATGAACTTCTACCAATCTATGCAAAACCTTCCTAGCATGTTGGGTCATGCCACATCTCCTCCATGGTCTCTCTCTTCCTTGTATGTTCCAACAGACCAACCATCTACTTCCAATCATGGTCTACGTAAATCAATCCATGGACAACATGACCACTCTTTCCATTTAATTCTCTTTTTCTTTCTTGCTTGTGCTTTTGTCCAGGGAAGCATTGCCCTTGTCCTATTGTCCAACTTCCTCGTAATGACATGCTTTGATGCATTTAGAATGCGTACCTACTATCCTTCTTGGTTGTCATAACAATTTAAAATCCTAAGCAATTATCGTCCTCAAATCTGGAATATGTGTCCCAAGACCTTAATCCAATTTTTTACAAACTATTTAAAGTATTTACAATACATGGGAAAATAGCCAGGGGCTATCACAAACCCACACCCCCCTTGGGGGAACATTGTCCTTGGTGTTCAATAACCAAATACAAGAAAAACATGATTTAAAAGTAAGTACAATTGATATAGAGCTTTATACACACAAATCTAGATTGAATATACATTATATATAGTTGCTCATGGAACAACTGATTAGGCATAAAAAAAAAATATGGATCAATCACTTTCTATGGCTTCTTTGTAGTTTTCTTGGCATTGTTATCGTAACTAATTTCAAGTTGTTATATTTCCTTTTTTGGTAGTGCTACTCAACTCCATTTTCGAGACTTATTTTCCTTTGTGCTCCTTGTTCCTTCGGTGAACAGTTCTCGACTCATTACTTCCTGGAACACCCCCAATGTGCTTATGACTCCAATGAACCATTCTCATGACTCGTTTAAACCGATTTATTTTCCAATATCCCCTTCTCTACTCCTTAGTCCCTCAGGTGATATGATCCCCTTTCGTTTAGTCACTCACCTTCCAAGTTCAAGGATCCCCTTCTTTGCTTCTTAGTCCCTCATGTGATCAATCCCTTGACAAGGATTCCTTGCATCAGAAGGATTTGATAACCAACGCAAGTTCCTCCCTCCACTTTTTTACCAGTCATAGCATGCTTCATGGCAATTAGTGGGTACCATTGGGTGCTAGTGTCCCACAATGGGCTTGTTCCTAAAATCTTTAATTCGCATGTTGCACACTCTGATATCTTCAAGTTGTTACTATTCACCTTACAACCTAGTCCATTCACCCAAACCAATCAATTCCCATGTTTTCCTACATCATGGCATACAAATCTCCATGAGATTAATCGTAAAAGAATTACCATAAACTTGAATCATACCTCATTAGTAGCTTGTTCCTAAGGTGAACTTGCAATTTTATTTGGTTGCTATCATAACAAGTCAAATTATCTCATAGAACAAATCATCATAAATCAGAATATCAAATCATATTCCTTGTATGTGAATTTCATGAAATCAAGTGAAATAATGATACTTATCTTTGATTATTTCTTTATGCACACTGGATCGGTTTCCCAACCTAACAAGAACCAGTGGCATTTTATCTTCCCGTACAAACACTAGATCAGTTGCCACACCTGATAATCATAGAGAATCCAAAGGCTATCCTGCCTCCAACCAAACACATTACATGGCACAAGGGCCCAAAAAATCCCACACCTACCTGTTCCAACACATTACACAACACATCCACATATATGCATGGCACATTACAACATACACATGGCAAAATATAATGTATACCATATACACAAATACAACTAAACATGTACACATGGCATAATACAACATGTACACAACACTGTAACTGACTGCAAGCCCATAATCAAATATCATCAGGAATCCATAGACTATATCGTATCCACCCATATAAACCAGGAGTCCAAAGGACACAATGCCTCCACCCAAAACTGGGAATCTATAGGATCCTACTTCTTCACCCGAGCATTGTCTTTTCCATGCTTTTATCATGTGCACTCATAGTCTAAATTTAGGTTTTGTGGTCGCTTCAATTTTCCATGCTTGTTCTAGCATGCAGCAGATCACACTGCTCCTTTATCTGTTGATAAGACCTTCAACATTCCATGTTAATAATGTAAACATGGGCACAATATAAGAGTCATATTCTCATGATATTAAAAGTATAAATCTACATAAATTATCTTTTGTTCAATGGATTATTCATTAAAATAGGAATCATTTTTATGCCATTCATACCTGCATTATATAAATTTATATGGTGCCTCTTCCATAAAAAATACCTCCAATAAAACCCTATCACACACACTATCATTTATATACATATATTCGTCGCCATGATCATGAGTACAACACATAATTACTTGTGTAATTAAAGTTAAAGTGAAGAGAAATTCCTTTGTGCCATTTCACTGTCCATTGTTCCCATGGACCTAACCATCCCACTTAGTTGTCATAAAATTGTCCACTCATCAATGGCCATAACATACTTTGGCATTTTTCAAATAACACTAGAGTTTAGACAACTCTCGGTATACAATCCTTAGAAACAAAATAAAATAAAAATAAAATAAATAAAAACTCCATGTATACAAGCAAGCATACATCAGATAAAGGGATTATCTTTCCATAATTATTCCCTTGCCTTTTCCACATTTCTTGTTTGATTCATGTTAGTGAGTGTGGATGAGGGGAGGAGATCTTCCTCAAAATTTGTATAACCACCAATGGATTTGTTATGTATTTTCCATCTTAGGCATGTGGGAATGATGTAGAGAGAATTGCAGATCTGAAATGACCCATGATGCTCTCTCTTCTTATATTTAAATGTAAAATTGCAGGCGTATAGAAGGAAACCTATCTAACATAAAACAAGTTTGAGTGGCACCAGGCCCTATGAGGCCATATCTGTAATCATTTATTTATATTTAATATATGTCACCTGTATGTGAGTGGATTTTATCTGAGTTTGCATTATCTTTTATGTGTGCAAACCTTGTTCATTTTCCATGGTGTGTTTATTGTGGTTCTCCAGAAACCACGATAACCATCTTCATTAAAATGTATTCCTTCAAGGTCAACCCAACCCTTTGTCGAGTTTCTTTCTACTTTGAATTTTTTTAAAGGGTGGTTGATTGTCTTGACTCCCAACCAGGAGGATATTCACTCTTGTCATCCTGACCCCCGACTTGTATGCAAAGTGGTTGGCCCTGGCCTCAGTCGGTTGTTCTTTCAAACTAATAACTCAATATCTCCCGGCCCATCATCCAACTCGGTGTTCCTTATATCATGGAACATGTTTAGCATGTTATTATTCATGTCATTCTTGCACTACCCTTCCACGCCTTCCTTATTTTAATTCATGTGATTTAGCTATGTGTAAGGCATCTCTCGTGTCACACTTTCCATTTGTCCTCATCAACTCTCTTTTAGAGTTTCATGGCCTCCTTGTCACACCCAACAAGTTTTCCATAAGCTCCAAGTATGAAAGTCCAAAGGAAAATTTTAAAAATAAAATGAGGGCAACAATATAAAACCTTATACAAAGGTAGCATGGCCATGCACAAAATCAACTAAATAGTCAAAATGTAAAATCAAACACAAAATCTATCGATGAACCCAAAACATAAAAATATTTAACAACCATAACAACTCAATCCCCATGGGTTTCATCATTTTCAACGTTTCATGAGTAAAATTTAAGCGTGAGCCTTCATCAAGATTTCATGGAAACCTTTTAAACTTGTAATTCCCCTCCAATTTTTCCTAGAAGGAATCTTTTAGTGCTTATTAGTGGGTCTTGAGGGAATTCCCCCTCCTCTTCCTTTTCTTCCAACATCATACTTTGTTGTCTCGAGTGTTTGAGAGGTCTTACCAACTACTTTTTCTTGCTCTACCAAACTTTTTGTGAACTGCCATTTACATTCAGTTGTTAGTATCATTAATGCAAAATACATATTGGATGTTGCCCTGCCGTGTTGTACCAAGTGTGTTGTCCTACAACTGCACACATGTTTCATCTTATTCGTTAGTCACATGTCTCAAAATTCAAGACATAAATATGCATGTTTTACATCTCAGCATATTTTTTCAAAAATCAGGATTTTCATGCACGTGAGCATATCAATTCATTTACAATCATGATTTCATAGGTTCAAAAATTGGTCTTTTACCAAAATTATCAATATTGATTACAATCGGCCTCTTTACCAAGGTCATCAACAAAAAAGCATTTGCAATCTCAAAGATCAATTAATAACCATCAATCGTATAAGTATCTGCCATTTTATAATTGATATCTTTTATAGTTATGAAATGTAGCAAGTATATGCATGCAATCTTACAATCAATACATAGTAATTCAATCACAGTGTTACACCCTACACCCACTTGCAGAAGAAAACAATCACCATACCATTAATAATCATAGTGCTACAACCAGCGCAAGTGACCAATAATCAAGCACATCACTCTCTAGCAGAGCTACAAATCCTTTATCTACAAGGTCTACACAAGATCTTTTCCTTTAAACTCATCTAGTTCAAGTATTGGACATGGATGCTCCATTTCGTATTTATATAACAACCCTTACAGGCTTCCACTATCCATTCCCATATGATAAATTTGACTTCTTGAACAAGAAAGGTATTAAACACTAATGACAAGCACCCATAAGGAAAACGTAATAACCAAAATTAGCATATAAAAATAACTAACCTCCACCAAGGATCTTTGCCATATGACAATGAGACCAAGGGATTCTCACATCCCAAAATTAGTATAAATATACATATATTTACATTCAAATTGAAACAAGCCATGCTATACAAGCTAAAAGAAACAAAAGGATTTCCCCACATTCCCCATATCACATGAAAATTTACATGCACACTTATTCCAAGTGTCTAAAAATACACCACTTTACTAGCAGTGTTGGTACACTACCAACAATCATGCACAAAACCATGGAGGCAGTTCTGCCAATACCAAAGAATCAACAAGCATCCATGGTCACAACAATAGATTGTCCATACTGTTAAGATGCCTAAAATTAAACACATGCAATCCCATTGCATTTCTCAATAAATTCAATCATGCTTCAAGCAAATCCTTGCAGTCAACATGCAATTCCACTAGTTGGTGCTATGAGTAGCACACAATCATCCTTACATTCAAGAATTACGCTTGGAGCTAGAGCTTCACTCATCTCCAAATTTCCAATCATCAAACCTCTTTCTATGTTAATCTTGTAATAAGGCATTGATTTATCCCCAAAGGTTTAGGGTTGAACTTTTGTCTTCATTTCTTCTGCGATAAATCCCATATAATCCAAGTGTTGAACTTGGAAGCTCTGTTACCACTCTATAACACACCCCCTTACGATCCATAGCCCATACCAAAGGTAGAATGAGTAAGTTACTATGTTGATGTAGAAATTTCTTGTAGATTCAAACTGTTGTAATATGCTAAGACAATTGACTTGAATCTACTCTACTCATCAGTAGAAATCATAAACGATCGATGAAATCACGAAGCGTAAAAGAGAAAGAATTCAATTACATATAACACAATAATTTTCAAGGGAAAGCCACAACTAAAAACCCTTGTTATTTGTATATTTCATTAATTAGAAAATATGAGAAGATTACAATCCTTTGCTAAAGCTCGAGCAACCTTTGCACTATCTCAATCTATCTCACTACTTCCTAGACAAGCTCCAGCCAATACTCAACCAATTTTGTTGCCTACCAAGTTCCTATTTCCTTGCACATTCTCCTTGGGAATTAGCCCATATTTAATTGGGAAATTCCTCAAGTATGAATCACGCAATCCTCATAGGCCTTCCTCTGATTGCATGCACCACATGTACAATGTAGATGATTATACATAATAGTAAATTGTCCCTGAACTCCAATCTCAACTAGGTCTTTCTCTGATCTGACATGCACGAGTTAACTATGAGTGACTCTTCAGTTTCTTGGTTGATCAGTGTCAGTTACAACCCACTATTGCATGTTACACCCCACTACCGGATCTCCCACTAATTCCTCCATCAGTTGGAACTAGTTTAACTGACTTTAACTCAATTAGACTAAATGAAATCATTACAACTCAAAATTAAACTCAACCAGGGTTCCTAAAAAGTAAGAAACACTCTACATGACTCTAGTTAGAATCCCAACTCAAATTAGGTGAGCCAAATAAGTCAAATTAACTTAGTTAACTATTACAAGTTGTCATGAGATGTGGAATTACAATTTAATTCCTAATTTAATACATGGACAAAATTAAATTAGTATTTTCTTGTTGCATTTTCAACGCTCCCTCTCAACAAGAAAGGGATTATTTGCTACCCCAATCTTGCCTCTGTGAAACTTGAATTTGCATCTTGACAATGCCTTTGTCAAAATATCTGCATCTTGCTCCTTTTTAGGAATGTACTACAACAACATGATTCTCCTCTGCACACAATCTTGTAGTTGGTGATACCAGATGTCGATATGCTTGGACGAATCATGAAAAAATGGATTCTCAGAGAGTTTGATACAACTTTGATTGTCACAATAAATCACTGTAGGATCCACATGTTGACCATATAACCCAACAAGGATCTTTCTCATCCAGATAGCCTCACAAGTTGCTTGACTAGTAGCCATGTACTATGCTTTTGTTGAACTAAGTGCAACTGACCTTTTCTTCCTGCTATACCAAGAAATTGTTGTTGACCCGATATTGAAGATTACCCCTGATGTGGTCTTCTCGTTGGATGGACTCCCTACCTAATCTGCATCTGTGAATGCTTGAAGCTTTACTCCCTCTATCTATTTGTACCAAGGACCAAACTGAGTGGTGCCTCTGAGGTTTCTCAACACATGTTTAGCTTCCTTCCAATAAATTTTGGTTGGCTTAACCATGGCTTGACTAAGTTGGTTAGCTGCAAAACACTTTATTCGGTGGTGTATTCAATAAATACATAAGTGAAACCACAAGTTGTCTATAAATAGTAGCCTCAATTGCTTCATCTGAAGTATCATCCTCCTTCCTCCAGTTTCCTGCTACAGGAGTCTCCATGGTTTTGTTGATCTCCATGTGGAACTTATTTAGTATCTCGTTAGCATACTTGACTTGAGAGACAAACAATTCCCCATCTCCTTGCCCAACTTCCATACCAAGAAAGTAATGCATGAGCCCTAGGTCCTTCATCTCGAATTCTCTTGCAAGATCCTCAACCATGACATCAACCCATACAGGTTTTTTCACTTCTTCCTTGAATGATGATGGCTCAACCTCTACACTCTCGCTCATGAGGGCCATGTAGCTAGTTTACCGATCTGGTGACCTCCTTTACCTGTGTTGTGATGTGGGTGCCCCCACATTCCCTCTAGAATCATGCACCAATATGTCAACCTCTCTGGTGTGCTTCCTTCCATCTTTGAATGTCTCTGCATGAGTGGGTGATTCCACTCTTCGCTCCTCTACATATGGTTGCTCCACATCATCATGAGGTTCCTCATTTGGAGCTAAAAGATTCTCTTCTGCATATAACTGAAGCTCCCTCTCAAGGAAACATCACATGGCCTTCTCTTCAACGAACTTCACATCTCTATGAACCATTTTCATTCTGTTGGATAGCAGGTACACCTAATATTTTTGAGGTGTATCAGTGTACCCCACAAATATACCTAACTCAGTTGTTGGCTCTAGCTTTTTCTATGCATCCTTGGTAACATAATAGTAGGCTGATGAACCAAAGATCATGAAGTGTGCCACATCTTGTTTCTTACTAGAAAAGGATTCTTCTGGTGTACTCATTCTGAAATTCGATGAGGGCTTTTGTTATGCAAATAAACAGTTTTTTTGCATTCTTTAGCCCACAAGTGTAATGGTAGGCCTTGATCATGTAACATCACCCGTGCATCTCACACAATAATTTTGTTCTTCCTTTCAGCCACCCCATTCTATTGTGGGTTATGATGTTTATTAACTCCCGTTGAATGCCTCCTGATGCACAAAAGTTCTTGATTTAATTTGACACATATTATCCACCATTGTCACTTCTGAGAGCTTTAAATTTCCTGCCAGTATCTTTCTCGACAAGTGCTTTAAATTCACAAAATTTAGCGAACATTTGATCTTTCTTCTGCATGAATAAAATCCATAACTTACAAGAAAAATCATCAAAAAATATTACCTAATACATGTGCTTGGCAATGGATGTTGTCGAGAATGGTCCACACATATTTGAGTGAACTCTATCAAGGATCGATTGCGCTCGAATCTCTTTAACATGAATGGAATATTTGGTGTCATTCCCCAATGTACACCCTTTGCATGTGTCTATCTATTCTATTGATCCCTAGGGCAGTCCCGTAGAAATTTTTTGCATGATCTTCAAAGCTACACGGTGCAAGTGACCCAATATTCTATGCCACAACTCACCAATGTCTCGACTCTTCACCTTCTCTTCTTTTGTATTCAAAGCAGCGCAATATTCTACATCCAATTTATAGAGGTTCTTCACTTGAACCCCAATCTGCTTCACATGTCCTGAGGTTATGTGATGATGGAAATCCTTTCCCTTCCTAAATATCACACTGTAGCCACAGTCCTCCAACACGGAAATTGAAACCAAATTCTTCTTCAAACCTAGAACATACATGACATATTTTAATGTGAGAGGAGAACTAGAATCCCTTTGAAAGGTAACAATACCAATGTTAGTCACACTATACCTCGCATTATCTCCCATCTTGATGTGCATCTAGAGGTTCTCCTCTAATTCACTGAAGAACTCTTTATTGTCGGTCATATTATACAGGTACCACACACTACCCATCACTAATGTCACCATGCAAGCGATGAGGGTGAAATCCAACTTGAATTATAAAGCAAGAGCTTCACCTACTGCTCCTACTGAGGGATTTTTATAGACCTTCTTGTGCAGACACTTTGTGGCATAATTTCACAGCTCATGTCTTTCTTCTCTTTTCCCTAATTGGAATCTGATTTGGAATGGGATGACTTCCTCTTCCCTTTCTTTGCCTTTCCAGCTAAGCCACAATTCTCCTCATCATCATGCTTGGATGAGGATCCATCTTTGGTTTTCCGCTACATATCTTCTTGTACCAAGTTGGACCACAATCGCTCCCACTCGGGTATCTTCTTCCTCCCATTAAATAAGTCCTGGTAGCTGTGCCAGCTCTTGGGAAGGCCTAAAATTGTTAGGCTCACCATATCATCTTTAGCAACTATAACACCGACACTTCCAAGATCATCCCCATCTTGATTTTTCTGAGTTTGTCCTTCAATGCTAGCTTCGTATGGTCACTATTGTTTTGGCACAAATTTGTTAAGGCCTTCCACATTGCAAATGGAGTTTCCTTACCGTGGAGGTTCGAGACAATATGATATCGAAATCCTTCAAGGATAATCCTTCTCACCTTTGCCACGCATTTTCTCCACTCTGCCAGATCTTGAGCTTCAACTGACTTAGGAATATCTTTGTTTACGAATTCCTTAAGCCCGTTGTCTTCCAACACTACCTCCATCCTATCCTTCCAAGCAATATAGTTTGAACTACCCTTAAAGGCATATTCGAGTCTCAATCCATAGAACGACATCTTGCTGGCTCTGAATTATGATACTGCAAAATTGATTTCTCCTGCAAAAGACAATCTCGTACTCTCCTCTTCTATAATGATTCCAGCTCTGATACCATGTAGAAATTTCTTGTAGATTCAAACTCCAAATTGTAATATCCTTAAACAATTGGCTTGAATCTACTCTACTCATCAGCGGAAACAATAAATGATCGATGAAATGGGGAAGCATTAAAGAGGAAGAATTCAAACACACATAACACAATAATAAGACACTAATTTATCCCCAAAGGTTTAGTGTTGAAACTTTGTCTTCATTTCTTCTGCAATAAATCCCATATAGTCCAAGTGTTGAAGTTGGAAGCTCTGTTACCACTCTGTAACACACCCCCTTACGATCCATAGCCCATTCTAAAGGTAGAAGGAGTAAGTTACTATGTTGATGTAGAAATTACTTGTAGATTCAAACTCTTGTAATATGCTAAAACAATTGACTTGAATCTACTCTAATCATCAGTAGAAATAATAAACAATCAATGAAATTACGAAGCATAAAAGAGAAAGAATTCAATCACATATAACACAATAATTTTCTAGGCAAAGCCACAACTAAAAACCCCCACTCTCTTTATATTGTATTAATAAAACAATATGAGAAGATTACAATGCTTCGCTCAAGCCCGAGCAACCTATGCACTATCTCAATTTATCTCACTACTTCCCAAACAAGCTCCAACAATTTCTTCTACCTTCCAAGCTCTTATTTCCTTGTGAAGTTTCCTTGGGAATTAGCCATATTTAATTGGGAAATTCCACAAATATGAATTGTGCAATCCTCATAGGCCTTCCTTTGATTGCATGCACCATCTGTACAATTTAGATGATTATACAACTGATAGTACAATGTCCCTGAACTCCAATCTCAACTGGGTATTTCTCTGATTTGACATGCATGAGTTAATCATGAGTCAATCTTCAGTTGATCATTGTTGGTTACACCCCACTACTGGATCTCCCACTACTTCCTCCATCGGTTGGAACTAGTTTAACTAACTTTAACTCAGTTAGACTGAATTAAATAATTACAACTCAAAATAAACTTAACCAGGGATCCTAAAAAGTAGGAGACACTCTACATGACTCTATTTATACTCCGAACTCGAATTAACTTAGCCAACTAAGTCAAATTAACTTAGTTAACTATTACAATTTGTCATGACATGTGGAATTACAATTTAATTCCTAATTTGATTCAAGGGAAAAATTAAATTCAGATTTTCCTATTGCATTTTCAACATTTGATCCAAGCTCCAAAGTTCAATCATGGAAATGGGGTTTAATTTTATTTATTTATTTTTTTTTTTTTTTTTTTTTCAACTTT